>CM019752.1:11449360-11481400 GCA_009761765.1 Phenacoccus solenopsis
TTCATTCACAATTGAGAACTATGGAACAGCAACAAGATTGCTCATTTTACAAGCTATTGTTTAAATAGAAAAATATAAAGAAAATGAAGAAAAATGCTCGATATATTTATTCCTTCATCAAAGAAAGTACCATTATAAAGCTTTCTTAAGTTAAGTAATGCAATGCATAGAAATCTATCAGCCACAATGACCTCGTAACAAAACTCACCACACAAAAATAATACCTATAAGGCGTATAACTCGGCCAACTTAGCTAACTGAAACACTTTCGTAAATCTTTCGTAACGCGGTACGAAAATGAACAACAGATAAAATTTTTACACCAATTTGATGAACCTAATGAATTCCGACTAATGGAGATACGTAGCTCAAAATCACCCACACACGTAAAACACACCATACGATTTCCCAATCCTTTAAAAAAAGATTCATTAATCAAAACACCAAGAGCCTGCTAATTCCGACAGCATATTAAACATAAAAACGACAACGTGTCTCAGTAACGAGACATTTTATCGTATCTTTTTCTAGGCCTGATGCCAGATAATATTTGTGATCATCAAAGTAGTTGAAAAAATTTCAAAAAACTGTCTACCAATATACATCTAGTAGCGACGATCCCATAGGCTATAATTCAGATACGCCAAAGAATTCACTTAATTAAACCATTAGACGCATTAACAAATCAACATTTCGACGCTTATTAATCAAAAGCGAATGCCAAGACTGGGGGATAAAATAGTTGGTTTCGGTTATTACCTACTAGAACCACCCATAATTACACATTCATTACTTTACAGACAGAGGTTATGTGCACAGCGGCGGAGGATATCAATCTGAACCGGAACAATTCAGCGGATACAATTCTGATTTCGATGCATCTCGGTACACGACACATGACGACAGAAACAGCAAAAATAAAGAAAATCAATTCACTTTCGGCACCGTACCAAGGTCAAGGTAAATGAAAAAACAAACTTAACGATCCATTGTTCCGTTTTGTAATGAGAAAAATCAAACTATCGACAGTCACTCCTCTGAAAGTTGCCTTTTTTTCAAACATTATTAAGTCACGAAAGTTTACAGACTTGAGATGCGTGCGTTGTGATGTATACTTTGCGTAACCACGCGGCGCCTTTTTTTGTCGTTCGGTGTTAATTAGAGGGTTATTTTTTTTTTAGTAGTTCGAGTGCCGTTAAACACGGGGTCAATGTTTACAAAAATCAGCCCGGTAGAATTGAAGACTACGAACCCGGTCATTCCTCTATAGCTCAAAAGGAAACTAAACAGGTAAAAATTTTGATTTATTAATTATCATTAAAACATGATCCTCAAAAGTCAACATCCAGGTACGGATTTTTTGAGGTGTGATTAGATTCGTTCGTTTTACGTGATAACATATTTATGTATTTTGCACTGTATTGTTCACTAAATATTTCCTCTGTTAATGGAAAGAGATATTTTCGGATACTAATATCAAAAAAGTATTTTTTTGTGAAATTTAATTCATTTTTTTATTTTTTTATTTGAAGTTCATATCGAGAAAAAAAATATAAAAATTAATTCGCAACAATAGAAAAAAATTATTTGCTTCATTATATTCATTTTCTTACTTGTGTGTAAAATTTGGGTTCTCAAAATAAAAGAATAAATAAAATCAAAAAATCTTTAAATAAAAAAAATTGACCAACTTATCTTATTTTTCAGTGGTGGGATGAAGTAATGGATATATTTGATGATGTAAGTAAACCAGCACCATGCCATAGCACAACTAACCCAATAACCTTACCCTCCTTTCAAACCCATGAACTAACAAGCCCCCCTTTTACTTTACAGAATCTCGTCGACAAGAGTTACTCATCAGCTAGTCAAAGAAAACCGTTCTCAACCCTTCAGTAAGTGAAACCAACGAAATACTTGACCACGCTTAAAATCAATACGAGCACTTTTTAAAATATCATATTTTTCGCACAGCGGATCAGGGTACGAAAGTGATTCGACCTTGGTATTTAAGCGTCGAGAAGATAATCAACAACAAGCCATGTCACCCGCCGAACAACGATCCCTTTATAAATCGATACAAAAGGGTGGAGAAGTACCACTGCACGGGCTACGTAAACCTGCCCCAGAAAAGCCAAAAGGTAAGATAACTCAATTGTATTAAGGCCATGTGAAAAATGAAATATCGATAAGAATCGGAAATTAAAATTCATTCGTGGCGTTTTAGCCGATGAAAAAGCTGAAATAGCGTTTACCATCAAGGAAAATGTTGGCATTTGCGAAAATATGAAAATTTTATGATTAATCGTATTTTATCGGAGTTTAAAAATTATAATCGTTTTTGTTCACTGGCGATTTATCAGATATAAAGAAGAAGCTGAATTTAGCAAAATCTCCAAAAGAATTTTTATTGAGAATTTTAGAATTTTTAGTCCTTCGAATACAAGTCTGGCAACTTATTTAACTTCACTGTTCGATTGATGCAAACCTTTAGAGAGGAAAGTAGTCGATTTTTCAAGGAGAGGGAGAGCTGATGACACCTTATAAATAGAGCTTCGAATTTGCAGTTTAAGAAATGTAAACATTATATATTACCAAAAATGTTAGCATTTTGTAAGCTCTTTTAGCTCTCTTCATTGGTTTTCGGGGTTCATGAATACCGTTGAGACACTTCCAACTCAATAACATAAATGTACAAAAATTTTATTGAAAATTCAGGAATTTTGCAATTTAATAATTATAAATAATGTGAAGTACATTTTGGATAGAATGAAGTAAAATGTTCAGTTTAGCTCATTTTCAGAAAAAAAAGTCCAAGTTCACTTAAAGAAAAAAGAAATTATTGTATTCTTTTAGAAAAAATTTTTAAGATTAGTTTTATTCAAAATTCATAGATGAACTTAAACTAAACTAGCATTTACCTCGAAATTATCTCAAATAACAATTTCTGTAATTCTGCTTTAACTCCTGAATTCACTCGGGGAAGAGGAAACTGAATTTGAATTTGTTGCCATCCTAATGTTAGAAGAATGAGAATGTTTAGTTCTTGGTAATTCAGGGAATACTACTCACATGATTGACTAGTTCACTGCATCTCAGCTGATTGGTAACTTGCAGGCTTAATTCTGATAAAGGGGGAAATTAAACGGAGTAAGTGTTCGTTGGCCATTTTTGATTTTTATAATGGAGGAGGGCGAGTCAATCCACACCCCCCTTCCCTCCTCCTTATGTACAGCCCTAGCATACCTCATTATGCAAATTAACCGAAATATAATGCACTACTATGTACGTGAGAATTTAAATTCAGGGGCATCATGTGGGATTATTCAGCATTTCTTTCCTGAATAAACCTCTTAAATTTTTTAATGAGTTTTTAATTTAAATCATAGCTAATAGACTATCTGCCTGTGAAGAATGGATCAGGGGAAAGTGGGAGTCATCACATCTTTGCGTTTCAGGTTATTTGTATGCATGTGGCAAAAGTCCAACTTTTTGAATTAGAAAATCGCATGGTAGTTCATTTAAATTTTAAGGGGTATCGAGAGGGGGGGGGGGGGCAAATGGTTCAAATTTTCATTTAAGGTCTTTGCCAAAGAATAAGTAATGGACACCACCGTATTCAAATTCAATCTCTTAAACGCATTTGGATAGGAGTTAAAGCAAAAACTATTTTTTTGAGGAAGTTTTAGGTAATAGAATTTCCTGACTCATATCTCCACACCAAAAAAAAATCTGGAAAAGTCAAACTCTGCATATGGAGTTAGTTAGGATACATAATATGAGTCAATGCATTTGAGTCAAAATCGATCCAAAATGGCGGATAGCCAAAATTTGAGAACGGTTTGAAAAGCCTCTTAGCTACGAAAAGCATGATGTATGCTAATTTTACCTTCAGTACACGTGATTTTGGAGGAGAAGAGGATGTGTTACTGTCCTCAAAATATAGTATAGGTAAATAAAAGTTCGAAAATTTTTAATTATGATGTCAGATGATGAAGTGACCCCAATTGCTGTATATTTTAATTTGAACATCCCAAGTTAATATGGAGGAGAGGTGGAGCAAAAACGGTTTCTGAAGGGGAAATCATGGCAAAAAATTTCATGAATCTCTTACATCTCCTGACTAAATTGATCTACGAAGGTCAATTTTACATGTAGAGTTAGTTAAGGATCACAATATGATCCTTTGCGTTTGTGCCAAAACTTATTAAAATAGATTAAAAAAGGGGGATGGTCAATGAGAAATCAGCTGAAATTTGAAAATAAGGTTTTTTATTCTTCTGGATGAAAAGTACTGCATATTTCAAATTAAGCTTTTTGGGTGTTTTTGTGAGGAATAAGGTAAGGATTTTGGACTCTATCATGGATATGTATAGGCTTGAAAAATTTACTCGATGAAATTACCTGCAACTATAAACAATCTCCGATTAGAAACTCAGCTCCAGTAATGTGGCATGACTGCTTATTTTGTTCCACGGGTTAAACATCTCATTTAACTTCATTGTTAGATTAATTGCATACTTCATCGTAAAAAGGAACTCGAAATATAACACTTGAGAATTAAGAAGTAGGGGCATCATATGCAACTTATTTGGCATCTCTGTACTGGAACAGATTTTCCACATCTTTTTTTACAAATTTTGAAGGAATCACACCGTATATTGAGTATTTTCAAAAATATAATCAAAATTTCTCTATAATAATTTATAAATCAAATTATCAACGTTTTCCTTGATTGGCGAGAAAAAGGTGAAATCAAAAAAAAATGTAGTTCGCTTCAATCTTATGAATTACCCTGTAACATTAAATAGTATATTACATAATTACAAAATGTTTTGAGTGTATGCACGTTTTCCGCGGCGATATCACAACATTAAACCTTAACAATTTCGCACCAATTACCAGAGTGTTACGCACCACATCAACTTCGCTTGCTTAAAGCTTAGAGTGTCGTTTAAATAAAGCTGTTTACTTATTTCGGGCTATAATTAACCACGACAACTTACTGATAAATTTATTGGTAACTTTAACAGCGTAACAGTTTAAACAAGCATGTTTGAAATTATTGGTTTTGGGGTGAACCGTGCTGAATCTAGTGATAATAACCACCATTCACGACTACTTCTCGACGATGGATATTAACGTGGCGATTACAAAGAATGTGTAAAATCTACTTGGTAACTCAAACGTAACCGCAGCACGGTTCCAAATTGGCGTTTTTATCACCTACACTCGAACAGAAACCCAAATTACAAGGTTTCTTCACGATTTGATTTTTTCCACACAACAAGCACGGTGAATTCGATTAATAAATGGAAAATTCGAATAATCGAATGTTTTGTTTTTACTGTACCGCAGATGACTCCGATATAGAATACTTCCCAATTTCTCCTCATTTGACTCGCATTCGAGTACACAAAAATAAACCCGTCGAGGAAAAAGAAAAGAAAAAACCCTTGACGTTTTCCTCCTTCAAACGAAGCGCTCGTTTAGCATCAACGCTCGCTAATCCACCAGCGCCACCTGTACGCAAATCGTCGAAATATTCGGCTTTGAAATTCTGCTCCAAGATGTCTTTCACTAAACCCTACACTATACAGGCGAAAAAACCGAAAGAAACCACTAAGCAGTCTAATCTATCCTCTCCGAAAGTTGTTAAACAAATCATCAACGAAGGGGATCGTAAAATGCCGCCAGGAACGATCGTGAAAAGCTCCACCACTTATTATACATCTGGTAAGAATCAAAAAGAAGATAAATCTTTGAAGGTAACTGTCGCTATATCTACCAAAGGCAAAGATATCCTTAAAACTTCCTCGTTTTCCAAAACCGGCGCTAAAGTTAAACCCAACTCTGTGTCGAAAAAAAACGACAAAACTCAACCCAAAAGTACACAACCGGTAGCTGAAAAAACCGAACTCAAATTAGCCTCGAAAAGTAAAAAAAATTCTGAAATAAAAAAAAATAAAAAAGAAGAAAAAAAGAAAAAGAAAAATGGTAATGGCAACAGCAATGGGGAGAAAAAAGAGCACCAAAATCCCGAACATAAGCCCATCCAATGTTACGTTTTTAAGCCCGAAACGCAAAATCAATTCGGCGAAGAATTTTTCCAAAATTTACTCTCCTCTGAAAACAAAAAGGAACGAAAACGAGTGCCTAATACAAAAATAAAATCAGAACCGTCCTTGAATTCGTTGCAAATCTATTTAAAGCATAAAAAACCAGTCTCCGAATCTAAATTTCGATATTTAGAAAAAGAGCTGCTTCAACAAAGACCAAGGAGTTATTGGGAGTTGGACGAACATAGTGTATGGAATAGAGCCGAGAGTAAATTTTGGCTCGGCCGTAGCTCCAGTGAACCTCCGCCTTTACACGATAAAGAAAATGAATTCGGTGAGCGCGTCATGTCTCCTTCGAGTCGTCGAATAAGAAGCGGTAGGTCGCCTCTGAAACCGGTTGAAAGTATTTCCGGAGTACGTATGAAACCGAAAAAAGAAACTCAAAATTTACAAAGAAGTTCTAGCTCGCTGAATCTTTCTCATTTAACCGATCATACGGATTATCAAATGTATGTTATGGAACTGATGCACTCGACTAGGAAATCCGAACGTTTCAAAGAGCTGAAATCGTTTTATTCTACTCTAGAGAGAAAAGGATTGCTGGAAAAGACTGCTTTTAATTACGATTTACGACCGAGACTGAAGGGTGAAGAAGTGATCGATTACGAACGATGGAAAGAGCTACGTAAAAAAGAGAAAGCCGAAGAAGAACTGAAAACTTTATACGAGAAGTTGAAGAACGACCAGAAAGATAAAAATTTACTTTTTTGCCCAAACGATGCCAATCAACTGCGTTGGAGTAAGGAACGCGAACGTGGTTTAAAAATTAGAGAAAAGTCAGTGGAAGATCTTCGACAACAATTTCAATACGTTGATGAGAGCAAACCCAGAAGCAGACTTGAGCTGAGTAAAGATGTGTATAAACCTCTTTGGAGAGGGCTTTCAGTTCACGATGTGGCCAATGCTTACAGAAATGTCACATCTTCGAATCGAGGTAGACCGGTTCTGGAAGCTAAGCGTTCTCTATCAGAATCCACTAGACCATTAAGACACGATAGATGTATCGGCAACAGAGTATGGAGTAGCTTATCGATGGAACAATTGAACGCATTGAAAAGTCAGCTGAATGAAATTTACAGCACAGTTTCCACTTTGAAACGCGAACGAATCGAGAAAATGCTGAATGCCTGTACCAAGAATGAAATCACCGTCGATGCGCCAGATACCGGAACTGGTTTGCATGTACGATGCAATTCCATGATAACCAAAGACCAAACCTATTCTCCAGCGTTGAAGAAGAAAGAACGTCATCAAGAGTACAGAAAATCCGATTCCATAGGATCTCTTCCTACCATGAAGGATGACGGATTTTCGGAAAGCGAGAAAAGGAAATTATCGAAAAAACTCAGCAAAGAGCTCATGGAACGAGTGAAATCCGGTAACGTACATAAAAAACACAAGAACACCGTAGGTTTAGTAATTCCACGCGAAACAATGGGCTGTGGCAGCAGTGAAGAGTAAATGTAAACCATCATCGAGTACAAGAGATGCTAATCTATCGCCTCGAACATGTTACTCTCTGGATGTTTCCGACGACGATTTGGATAAAGATTATAAACACGATAAGAACGATTTTTTATTAGTCTTGACTCCTGAACGACCGGACGTATTTAGCGCGAAACCCATAAAGCCAACCAGTGATACGGAAAGCCTCAGCTCGAATGCTTCGACGGTCATACATCTCGGTGGTAAAACGGATACGCCTAATTACAAACGTAAATACGAACAAGAAAATGGATGTAGAAAGAAAATAGTCCAAAGAACAGGTAACTTGTATTCATCCTCTTCGGTAACCGATTTCAAAGAAATATTTGGCGAACATTACAGAGATCTATCACCCATTAGCAATCCAAGAACTGATTCTAGATGCTCATACACATCACCAAAAAGATCCAGGAATCCATATGGCAGCGAAACCAGCTTATACTCTAGATCCAGGAGCGTTTCTCCAGATCCAACTAAATACTATAGAGCTTATCTAAGGATGGTGAAAGCCGGAGATGTTCGAAGACTACGTAACAAATTCGAAAGCCTCGAAGATCTACGAACAACCACGATGCGTCGGTATAACCAGCGCTGCAAACGATACCGAAGTGATCCTGAGCTGACACGTTTACTACTCCAGCAAGGCAGGGACAGGACAATCATCAAAGGCCACGAATATGGGGATGTTAAATACTTGAAAGACAAGTATGAGAGGAAGTACGGTATTCGTAAATATTGTCGTTCCGTATCCCCAATTCCTAAAACTCCATTGAGCTACGAGAATCGATTAATGCCCCACATAAACGTTATCAGCAAACAAGCTGATTTACTACAGCTGCGCTCTCCATCTCCTAGATCGAGTCGTTATCATACCGGAGAGGTTGAAAAGCTTAAACGTAAATTCGAGCGAGATCGTATGTCGTTAATAGGGCAAATGTTTACATCTAGTCCAGATATAAGGGAATTGCGTAATATATCGCCGTACTTAGAATGCGAGTGGATAGCTCATCAGTATCCGGAGCCTATTTCACCTAGACCTGTTTCCGTATCTCCAACCCCTCGTAGGTATTATCCGTCTTCTAGACCTTCCTCTGTATCTCCTGTTCGACGAAAACAGAGTTCAATTTTAAAACAGAAACCGCATCGCGATGCGTTCGCCAATCAGCATTTTGATCCGAATATGCATAGACCAGCGTACAGATACGAACCACCAACCGAATACCATTCCAGGAATTACTATACGTCGAAACCAACCACAGTCAAGTTCAAAGGTGCTTGTTTTTTACCCTTATTTTAATATGAGTAGTCTGTAGGTAAAATGTTGAATGGGAAGATCTACTCGATGGTATAGAATTGATGGTCCATATGTATAGTTATGCTAATACGTAGTCTAATTTTGACTTTGTGAGTAGTTTGGCTTGAAGTATTTCAATGATAACACTTCGTTATATTTCATTGATAGTTGAAAACGCTTTTTATTTTTATCTTTGATTTTTACGCGATTTTAAAAAATCATTATGAATTATGGAAGTCAGTATTTGATGATTCCAACAAACGTTTTTACTAATGCCAAACCACCTATTTCACATACATTCCATCGACTCGGAGGAAATGTAAATTTAAACAAAACTAATGTCGTTCTATTCAAAACAAATTATTAACGAACCATGGTTCTCCGAGTCTATAAAATGTATATAAACCTGGCTTTATTTTAGTTTTTCTTTTTATTCTTAACTTGAGTTGGCATGTACTTTAGTCAGTAGTATTTGTCTTGCTAGAACCTGTTACAAGAACGCATGATTCGTTCCACTCGTTATCGCCAACCATCGGAGGAACCAATAGTGACCATCGTTACGATAATTATGGTAAGTGATTAGCTTTCGTAGTCTGTAAACCATTTCGCTGATCGCATCGCGTGTTGTGGCTCGTCTTTAGTAACTCTACCAGTTGCGGCGAGAAGGGAAAATTGACTTGTAACATAGTTGCATGTTGAATAGGATCTTAGCATGATGAATATTTCGATAGAAAATAAAAGAAAAAAAGTTTTGTCGGCTCCTACGTTAATCTCCCTCTGCTTCCGGTGGCGTTAGCATGCATAGTGGCGTAACTAATGTCTTTGATGTTGGTAACGGCATGAGGTCAGTCGAGAGCCATGATGAAATCGGGGACAGATATGATTTTTGGTTCTTTGAATAAAATGTTATGTAGTAGATCGATTTCTTCATATAAAAAATAAATAAGATATACATATAAATAATTTCACACTTTTTCTCAGCTTTGATATACTTTTTACTATTCAAGATTTTTCAATTCTTGAATCTGTTTTCTATTATTGGAAAATTATTTCATTTTTGAACAATTTTTAATTTCGGAATAGTCTACTTTCTTCAAGTAGAAAAGAGCTCTAAAATATAATTTTTTCAAATTTTTTAATAGTTCATTTTTCCTGTGGCTGCCATATCAACTAAGATAAATGTCAAAAATTGTTATTTAGGGTGGTACTTTTGGCAAATATTGCAAAAGTTTTCAGGTCATTTTTAATGATTAATAAATTTTGTTTTACATTTATGTGAATTCGTTCCTCATTAACTAAACCTAAGTATAGGGTAGAGGACATTGCATAATTTTTATAAGTGAAAACAAAAAACAACGTTCTCATGACCATGAAAAGATACTCACGGGATCAAATTATTCCTTTAAAAATTCCCCATGCCCCTCCATAAACCTTTATGGAACACTGAAGTTGAACACATGGAATGTTTTAAATCAAAGCTTCAACAAGTTTATTTTTCACCCATTACTTTTCATTATTTTTTTTTTAAGGTAAATTAAATGAAAATTGACCGCAGAAAGTGTAGGTACAGAACTTTTTTTTATTGATTCAAAATTTTAGTTTTTTATTTTTGAGTATTTTTAAATTTTATGATAATTGTAAAATATTTATAAATAAATTTGAATAAATTAAATTATTTTCAATAAAATTAAATTTTAAAAATTAAAATAAAAAATTCTATATTCAATAAAAATTAAATAATAGAATTCAGTTCAATTAATAAAAATTTTCTCATTAATTTCATTAATAATTTTTTTTAATCCTTTCAACTAAATAATAATTATTATTTAATTTATTTTTTATTTTTTGAATATTTTACAATTTTTTTATTTTTAAGTTTTTTTTTTTTTATTTTAGAAGTCCTCGTCCTTTGCTTCTTTCTTTCTCCGTGGTTCTAAGCTGAATTCAATTTCTCTAAATTTATTTTTTTTAAATCACAGGACCTTTTTTCGCCTTGTGAACTTCCTTTCACTTCTGAACTAGGCAAAATAAACCTTTTGTAATTGAAAAAAAATTTAGAACCTTTAATCCGTTCATAATCTTTTTATATTTTTTTTTCAATTTACTTATTCCCAAAATTTTTTCTACTTATATAAAACACGAAAATGAACCCATTTTGGATACCCCTGAGTAATACAAAACGAGCATTTCTCAAGCTCATAACAGGTGATGAAATATAATAACCGTAAGATCAGGTTCTCCTCATTCCCATCCCAATAAATGATAAAACAAATGATTTTCCGCCTCGCTCGATAATTCAGCAATCTATCCACGCTGCTAATCATCGCAAGGGCAGCTACACAATGAAATCGTGACTGAAACTGACTACGTGGGAGGATCTGGACGCGAAAGAATTTGGCAAATTGGTACGAATTGTAGATAAAGATAGCTAAAGATCTAATAGCTCACCGCGTTAAATACTATTCGAGCATTAACAAATCACGTTTCAGCATGAAGCGAGGAATTTGTCGAAAACGTCGAGTCGTAGATGTGAACTATACGAATCGTTAGATAAATCGAAAAGTCAACGGCATTGAATTTTCATACCCCGAACGAGAGAGTTTTCGAAAACATTGACCGAGTTGACTTGCGTAATTGTTGAGTAACGTGGTACGGTTAGGAGTTGCGATTTTTGAAATCTTCGATATAAGAGAAATTATCAGGCCCAGAGGGATATCACGATCGCGTCTTCGCATTACATCATTTGCCTTCGTATAGCACCTTTGGCGAAGTTCACAATACTGCATACCATCGACGATTACCTTTTAATTAAATGCCGTTTTAGCCCGCAGTAGCGCAATTCGTCGCGAGCATTTTTCATTCGAGATCGAGATAAGTCGAATATCTGTGGAATTCAATTACACGTATTGGCGTTCTTCGCTAATCGAGATGAATGAAAGTTCGTGTAAAGTGCGGCCGCGGTTATGGACACGAAAATGTATAAAAACAAACAGCACTAGGGACCTACAATATAGACGAAAAGCCTGCAATTAGCCAGGTACCTATAATTTACCGAGCCACGCAATCATTTCGGTAAACGCTACAAATTAGGTATACTTTTGCTCGGCTCCCATAATGGAGGATATTATATGTAGTTATTATCTGTTGAAATATTGGCACAACATTAAAGACTTTTGAATGCGAGCTTTAAAATCATAGGTACCTCGATACCGCTAAAGAAAATTTACTAGTTTTTACAAAAAGGTGAGAAGAGGAAGAGGCATGATAAGGCGAAGAGAAGTACAAATGGTTCTCAATTCTAATACATCGATTCTTCTATAAAGTAGTCGTCGAGATAACCATCGTGTTCATCGCCACTAGTATAACACGGGCACTGGACATGTTAAAAATTTGTTAAATGCCATCCACTCTTCACTTCTTCTGTTCCTCTATTATTCTGTCGTTGTTTCCTATACATATGTTCTATAAACTGGAGGATTTTTCTCGCACAGCTGTGCGATTAAAACAATGAGACTTTTATACAAATCACGAAATTAACGTGTTTAGATTTAATCATTCGATACGTACAACAGTTTTGTTTACGAAATGACTTAGGTCGTTAACGTTATAAATCTTACGCTTAGTAGCTCGACGCGGATGCACAGGATCATTTCCTGCGCTGATTTTTTTTTCTGCACAATTTAAACAGCGTTCAATGATTGATGATTAATTTGTAGGAATATCGAATCTTTTGGTTTTTTCGCTGATACGGTACCTTGGCTCGGTTGCCGTTACACTGAGTAATTCGGCAAGGTCGTTAGGCGGTTTCCGTTTATAATTCGAGTAATGCTCTTTCACGCGCTGTTTGCGTTCGGTGGACGAGTGTCGTTGCTTTTTATAGCATATCGGCGCGTTCTACGTTTTATCGCTTAGAGATGATACCTTGATCGTGAATATTGACATTCGGTTCTGAGATTCGCTATCGAACCGCAGAAACCGCTGAAATTCACGAAAAAATTACCTCATCGAACGAATACACGAACGCGTGTGTAATAGTTAAAATTCATAGTTGTTATGCGTGACGGAATGTCGACCAGATCGTGCTTTATGGCAGAGCTCATATCTGGGCTGGTCATAATGAAAGTAACCAACGGAGATTGGGCGAGAAACGAGTATTCGATCGATTCGGATTCTTTTTTAGCAGAATTTTCAACGTCCAAATGCCATACAAATAGCCTCGTCTTGCAATAATTGATAACAAACAATAACATCGGAAACCGGAAAATTTTCAATTTTCACAGTTTCTGTTTTCAATTAAAAGCGAAGTCGGATGACAAAATTCAACGTAAGCACGATTCGTTTCAAATACAACTGTCGGGTTCTGTTATTCAATGGTGAGCGGAAATGAGGGAGTTTATCATTGAAAATAATTCGAGAACCAATGGTGAACATTTGTGACGGTTTTCTTGTTTACATAGAAAATAAGGCGAAAAGCGGAAAATCACGTCACTGTTATAATCGGACTTGAATTTTATACTGGGTGTTTCACTTTAATAGGACCTCCTTCGTATTTTATGCAGGACAACCCTTGTGACAGTCATGTATGATGGTTTGTCAATCCTATTTGTTGAAGGGACCAAGAAATAAAGCTTTGAAAAATATTTTATTCGCCTTGGTAATTAACGATATAGAGAATATCAAGTTACTGCACTCCTGTAAGAGCAATATAATTACTTCCAAAATGATCGCCATGTGCGTGACAATCGAGAAGGCACAACTCTGATTGGTAACTGAAATAACAACGAATGATCGGTTCAGCCATTGGGAATTTGGATCATTTAGTGAAAGAGTCGGCCCTTAATAATGAAACAATGAACTACTATAAACGATAGTTTTTTAGGTTTAACGCTGATGAGAGTAGATTGCTAGATTCATCGGAAAAATAAGTACAATGTTTTGAAATTAAACAAATTTTTTGTGTGGTGTTGAATTTACAAGATGTAAGAAGTTATATATGGTTTAGTAGTCCAGGGCTGTAATAACATCGTGTTTCGTTCCGGTATCCGTTCCCGAGTCATTCCATTACGTTACCGTTACGTTACGTTCCAATTTTGGATGTTCTGTTACGTTCTGTTACGTTATGTTCCGTTCCGTTCTATTCCATTCCGTTCTTTACCCACTTTTTTAATTACGAGTTGATATAAGTTATGAGTTGGGAGTCTCGCCTTTTTTTAGATTTTTTTTATTGATGATAGTAATAATTAAAAATTTAAATTTAAAAAACATTGGAAATCAAACATAAACATTTGAACAATTACTCAAAGTTGCAAATAAAACACAAAATGACTCACATTGTATGAATCAACAATAATGCCCTGAGCAGTTTTGCCATTTTTTTTCTTTCTTTTCGAAGACTGATTAATAATTGATAGAGTCATTGGTCATATTTGAGTCGTTTCAAGTTAAAGTTACTTAGAGCCTTTCAGACACTCAATCAGTTTAGGTTACAGTAAGGATGAAAATACTCAGTCACTTTGTGGTTAACTAAAGTTAATGATTAGCGATCGAGTTACCATTTCCTGCTTTTTACAAATTAAGAATTCTACTATAGTACTAAGAATTGAAGTTAATTCAAAATAATCAAATTTGAATTTTACATCAAAAAATGTATATTGCATTGGCTTAGAAGGTGGGAACCAGTGTTTTAGGAACGAACATAGGTGTGTTCTTGTTCCTGTTCTCGTTCCTGGAAAGATCCAGTCATTTGTTCCTGACTCGTTCTTATTCTCAATGTTTCAACTGTTCTCGTTCCGTGCTTCGTTCTTTTAATTCTTTAGAATGTTGTTCTCGTTCTGTTCTTTGTTCTTTCAATCCTTTATGGTTTCGTTCTTGTTCGTTCTTCCTTCTGTTCTCGTTGTTCAACTTTTTTTTGTTCTTTCTTTCTTTCGAAGTTGAAATTGAAAATTAATTAATTGAAGCTAATAATTTAAAAAAAAAATTTATATGGGTATACCGGGTGACTACCTGATTCGAGCACCCAAACGAAAAAATTAGCTAAAAGGTGAAAAAATTCAAAACATATATACACTTTTGACAACGAAAGCATAAATTAAAATTTTGCATTTTATTGATAAACGCTTTTAAGCATTAGATAAATATTATTTATGCCATTTATTCTTGCTAACATCATTCAAATATATAATTTATTTCTATCAGGGAAAGATTTTTGCGCTTGCGGTGCTCGAATCAAGCAGTCACCCGGTATGTAACACTTGCCCGCTTTTAAGTATAAGTTTCTCATTTTCTCTTTCCCCTCATGATATCTATTAATTTTATAATAAATCATGAACTTTCAAAAGAACGAAGAACAACAAAAAATTACATCGTTCTTGTTCTTGTTTTTGTACCTCAACATTGTTCATTAGTTGGTTCTTGTTTTGTTCTTTGATCTTTCAGTTTGAAAATATTCTGTTCTCGTTCTGTTCTTTGTTCTTCAGATATATCATTTTTATGTTCTCGTTCTTGGTCCTGTTCCTCAGGAACAATGAAAATTCTCCGTTCTTGTTGTTCTACAACACTGGTAGGAACAATTTTGCTAGCATTCAAATGTCAAAAAATGAAAACAATGTAAAATAATGGAACACTAACAAAATTGATCCGTTACCTTTCCTTACGTTCAGTTCTCAGAAATTTTCCGTTCCATTACTAAAGTGAAAAAATTGGCCGTTACGTTCCGTTACCGTTATTACAGAAATTTTTGGCCATGATCTATAGGTGGAAAGTTAGGGTATTTGAAATATGTTACTTTAGGGTTTCCATAACAATTATTCGCATATATGTGTAAATAACATTAAATCTAAAATCAGGAAACTTTTACATTTACATCTTATTGATGACCTCCCAGTTTCTTCCCCTTAACTTCTCACCTATAGATCGTAGCAAAAAAATATTCATATGAAAATTGTAGAAAATTTAGC
Organism: Phenacoccus solenopsis; assembly: GCA_009761765.1. Classification (NCBI taxonomy): domain Eukaryota; kingdom Metazoa; phylum Arthropoda; class Insecta; order Hemiptera; family Pseudococcidae; genus Phenacoccus; species Phenacoccus solenopsis. The sequence continues at coordinate 11,465,215 of CM019752.1, forward strand.
GTAGAATAAAATTGCACTGAGCCATTTATATTTTATATATTTTTAAAAAATTTTTATATTGAAAATATAATGTTTTAAATTAAACTATATAAATAAGATAAAATAAAAAAATATTGTAATTTAAGTTAGAAGCTTAATGGTTTTATCTTTTTATTTAAATTTAAAATTTAAGTCGAAATTAAATTTTTTATTAATTTAAATAAATTTAAATTTATATTAATTGGAATTATATAATTCTTTTTATTATTAACAGTAATAAATATTGATGATCGAACCCTGAGGAGATATAACGAGAAACCTGTAAGAAAGTCTGGATTTACCGGACGAAAAAAATTGTCTGGAATGTTTGTAAAGAAATTTTTTTCGACATTTAGAATAATCTAAGAAGCATCCACCCTTTCGAAAATCGATTTGGTTCAGCTCTTGTTACTTGCAAAATGACCCGAAAAGTATGCCAAAATAATTTCCGCCACCTATGTTAGTTTTAAACAATTTGTAAATTTTTTTGTATTCAAAGGCTGCGTTTTGAATTTTGCTTTTTAGAAACAAAATTATTCACCTGTTTTTTCAACATTGAGGGGTTCTAAGACGGTTTTCAATTTATGTAAAAAACTCTTATTTCGTGCATTTTTAGCATTATATTTAATATAACTCATAAATTGAAGTTCAGAAGACAAAATATGAAGCTTACAAACAAAAAAATTTCAAATTGTCCAAAAATTAATTAAAAATTTTTTTTGAATTCATAAAATTTTTAAAGTTGAACCTAATTACAAATATGAAGGGGATAAATATCAATTTAGAAGCCTGAAATGTTTTTGGCATACTATTGGGATTATTTTGCAAACATTAAGCTTGAATCAAATCGATTATCAAAAAAAAAAAAATAAATTCATTCCTCCAAAATTGGCACCCACTTTTCATACATATTTCTTGATGAAAACTAAAATTTTAAATATTATAAAAATAAAATTAAAATTAATTAAATTATATAGAAAATAAAGTAATTAAAAATAACTCTAAATTAATTTTGAAAAACTCGAGAGAAAATTGGTGCGTAAGAAGCAGAAGTAAACCTTGTGGCAACACTGATATTCGCGAATCTCCTAATTTTAAACTTATTACAAATTTACGTTGATAAATCGTGGGAGACACGGTACGCACGTGATTTAAAACAGAGATAAGAAACAAAAAAAAAGAAAAAAACTTCGTGTTTAGAGTCAGAAACAATAAGCACATTTTCGAGTTCACGGCCACTCGCACACATCTTATTCACATTCCGTTTCTCAGTACACACCTACGCCGTTTTTTGCCCATTTAACTGTCACTCATAAATGTATTTCTTTTACTCCAATGCGCTTTCGGCAACTCTTCGATTAATATGGAATAAATTAAGCGAGAAGAGTTAGCGAGATGATTCGGGTGTTTTGGTGTTTTACCGATACAACGGTCATGTCTGTAATTGATATTCATTAAGGTGTATGGGAATCTCAAGTGTACACGATTACGAGACGTGGTTGAGATTCTCTTTATTTTTATGCGATGACCTGACGAGGTATGAGAAAATAATTGCACGAGGAGAAAGAGGGGGAGATGAATTAAATTAATTAAATGGAAAAAATCATATTAGCCAGCAAAGCAAGTGTCTTAGAATGAACTTGGATGAAAATCAGTAGTGGACCTACACCAATCAAAATTAATTAATATCCATAAGATCATAGATAAACGTACTGAGCATGAACATACTGAAAATGAATTAAAAAAAAAAAAAAAAAATTAAAAGAATTATCCCCATTTTTTTTATTGGTCTTCGTGATGTTTATTTGGTTTTTATGTCTTCATTTTACTCGTCCACTTCTTCGATCCATTACATTTTCAAAATTCATTGTAGTAATTTTTTAAATACCTAGTTGACCTTGAATTATTCTTCATCTTCAGCTGTATGTTCCAGTTTTGCCTTTCTCATAAACTCGAAAAAAAAAATCGCCAATTTTTAGTCCAAAATCAGTTTTCACCATTTCCCTTTATGGCTCAAATAAAAATCAACGACAAAATCTAATTCTCGTAGAATGAAAAATAAAAAACGCGCAATTATTTCTCTTCGAACAGGTACACCACGACGATTTCCTTGATATTTGTCCTTAACCTCGACAGCATCGTCGTAACGATGGATGATCAATAATAGCGATAAATTTGTTGACCGCTGAGCTCTATAATCACCGCCAAATTAAATTGGTCCATTGCGGCGTCGTGAAAAAAATCCCATTCAAGTGGTAACACTGATAACGGGTTTTTTCCGACTTGAAACAAATGGAAATAATGATAAACTCTTTTCTGTTTTAGTATAATGTAAACACGTTACCGCGTTCGGTGCTCGCGTGTCTGTTCTTTCGTTGGCGCGTATCGGAATCTCGTGCGAAAATTAATTCGGTTTTCGACGTCGTTCTTAATCACTGTGCGTAGCTTTGGTGTATTAATTAATAGCTATTAATTAAAGACAACAATGTAGCTCGATGATGATTTAGAAAAAAATCCCTACAAAAAATTAGTTGGTAGCAGGTGATAAAATAATCTGAATAATTATAAATATCGAACTGGAGTTATTCCGGTAATTGATTAACCACTAACGTAATTTACACTCGAATCTAAAAATATGATTATTCAACACGGCGCAGTTAGTGTACATTATTTCGAAAGTTTGCCAATAAAAAATCAACGTGTATTAAAAATATTCGATATTATCATTTTCAATTTTCATACCGGAATATTTGCCAAATAAACCAGATAATTTATTTCGAAAAATTCACCCATTCGGCTTTCTAACTTTTTAAAATAAGCCATGACTCATTCGATGGAATCGAAAAGCCTTGAATCAAATTAACGAAAAGTTTTTCGATGAAATGTGCCTATTACGAGAGTTGCGAAACGATACAAACATATGTTGGAATTTTTGCGCCGAAATTACCACATTTCGGAGTACGTCACCATTTCATTAGCTATAGGAATTTATAGGAATTCGTTTGGACCTTTTAAATTGTTATTTTTATTTTTCTTTGAGGAATAATTAATTAGAGCATGGTGAACATTTTTCGTTTTTTTTTTTTTTTTTTTTTTTTTTAAATTAACCTATGACTTTGTTATGGCAGCTAGGGTGCTGAAAACATATTGATCTTACTCACAGATGGATTATCGAGCTATATTAAGCTCGAAGAGAGTTTTAATCATTGATCGGGAACCTTATACGAGAACAAGGAAAGGGGTATTTGGTCGACTGAATTTTTTTCGTAAAAAAAAAAAATGTATCATGAAGAGTAAATAAGGACATGTTGGATGATATTATAATAAGGGTTCCGATTTTGTACATAAGTAAATGAGATTTATGTAGTATGTGGTCAATATACTGTCGTTATAATAGTGAACGAACAAATTTCATAGAAAGAGAAAAATTCTAAAGGTAATATTTTTGCCATTAATGAATTTTTTTAAATGTCACTCAAAGATACTGAAATCAAAAAATTTGAAGATTTTAGGTAACAGAAAATTCTCAAAATTAGCGTATTTTAAATGACTTAAAAGACGTCATAAAGCAATCAATTTTCCAGCTTTGAATTGCCCTTTTGCACGCTTCAAAATTGTAGAAAATCAAAAGAAAAGGAGCTTTGATTGTGGAATCCTGAAATAACCCATATACCAAAATTCAGGGATCAAACTTGATAAATAATCCATTTCTTTTCCAAAAAAAATTAAAGTTTAAATCAGTGTTTACATCTTTGGGAAACTAAAAGTCGACAAAAAAAGAATTCAACTTAAACATGGTCGATTTACACATCGTGGAGGAGGGAGGCGGGAGAAGAAAATGTTATTTTTTGTAAAGAGCTCTTCATCCATAAATACAACAAATAATGTCGTCGCCCCCAGTTGTATTTCTATTTTCTGGAACAAAATCGAATAGATGGCTATTTTTCGATTGCAATTATCTCGCTTACCATTAGTCGTGATGAAAATGTTCAGTATAAAAAGTGAAAAAATTAATTTCCAACAATTTCGGTAGCAATAATTTGTGGTGGCCTCATATTTAACTGAATTTTTTTTTACCCTTTGCCCCTCCCCCCGCCAATGTTGAATCATAAAAAAAAATTGCTATCGACATTGCTAAAAATTAATTTATTATTTTCAAATTAATTTCGTTCACCTGCCATGAAAGTCAGTAAAGATGAACATTCCCCCTCCCCCTTACAAAAAAAAGTAAATGAAAAATATATAAATATAACCCTATTTATTGTAAAATTGATTATTTTTATTTTTTAATCAACGTGTTTTTCGCGTACAAAAGCCAACAAACGAGATATTTTCAAAAACAACAATTTTTGTATTATTTGGGGTGTCCTTCAGTAACTCAAAAATTATTATACGTGTGGAAAAATGCATGCTACAAGTTGTTTCTAAATTTGAGGAATTGCATTCTAGCGTAAAATTTTTCTACACACATCAGTGGCAGTTGATATATGCGCGAAAAAGCAAATTCTACTCCTCTTAAGCATAGATATCTCACAGAGAATGAAAAAGTAGCGAATCCAATCAAAATTTCGAGAAAATGTGGTAAAAAAAATGAAAAATCCCAAAAACACGAAATATTTAATTATGTTGAAAAAATTACAAAAAATTGTTCATTTTTGATAAAAGACTAGAGAATTTTTATAAATTGGCAGCACTGTCGGAATATATGAGTCAGTTTAGTTTGGCGGCCTGGAGTTCGAATTTGAAATTTTTTCTGCGATAAATTTGATTTTGTTGATTTTTTTCTTTTTCTAAGTGGTAGGGGGTAGGGGTGGGGTTCAGTCGAAAGATTTCTGGAAAATTGGTAAAAAGATATTTCAAAAAAAAATCCGTTAGATACCCTGGAGCACCCTCAAAAATGGGACTACGAACTGCTACCGTTTAATTTATCCCAAATTTAATGCTCTTCATTTTTAAACCTAAATGTATCTCATGTAGGAACGACAGCACGTGAGATATGTTCAAAAAACAGTATTTTCATAGTATCGAGCATTTTAGGGCACAAAGATAACCTCTTCTTGCACTAAAAACTCAAAAACTACGACCACTATGAAAAAAGTGTATACTAATTTGAAAAAAAAAGTAATAAATGGATCAAATTTAATCAAAATTCGTCGAATATGATATATATTATCATACATATAATTTGATATATTTTGACGAAAATTAGATACAAAGTTATCAAATTTGATGAAATGAGATCTAATCTGATTAAATTTAATCCAAAAAATTTTTTCTTTCAATTGAATTTCAAATATATAAATTGGAATTAGGAGCCAAGATCTGTAATATGCTTAATCTTTAATTCTGTTCAACTGACCTCCCAATCACTAAATGAATTTATAGATGTATGCAAGACAAAGTACTTACAGGATATTTTTATTTGTTCGTCCATGGACTCATAATCGAACTTTTAAATCCAACGGCCAAGTACCTGAAAATTAAAAAACAAACAAATTAAAAGATCATTCGGAATCACAATATTCATTATGTTTGGTTTATTAACATCTTCCTCCTCCCTCCTCGCTCTCACAAAAAGAATCTTCATCGAGCTACTCGTAAATGGATTCGACTACGAATTCAATAAACAAAAACAAACGCGTATTTCTTCGTATAAACAGTTCATCAACCATCTGTTAGATATATGTAAATCATGCGAGTGAAACGATTGTGGAAAACTTTTTCCTAATTGATGGAATGCGCGAATTGGAAAATCCGTTAAATGAAAAAAAATATCACTAGTCGAAATCCCATTTCGCGAGTAATTTCGTGAATGGAATTCCAGCAAGTTGGACTGAGTTGGAAATCGCGAGTGTTCCGCGTTCTCGTAGTACGAATGGAACGTTGAATGAAATTCGATTAAAAAGCGTAGAATTTTTAGTAACTTCGCGATGGCGATGGAAGTTAAACCGCTATTTATTCCTACCAGGACGGTCAGCTTACCGGCAGTTTTATACGGTCCGAAACCATACAGTAAGTTCTTACTTTCTAACAATTACACACATATAATCGAAGATAGAATGAGCCAACGAGCTGGGTAACTCGATCTGTTCTTATCTGTATTGGGGCGCGATTACGTAATAGATTCTTATGCAAATGGACGCCTCTATTAATCAATAAATCATCGCGTCTAAACTTTTAACGAATAAAAGGGGAAAAAATTCAAGGCCGCAAAGGTACCATTATGGTAATGAAATTTTCCAACCCACATTCCACATGGCCCAAAATCCGGTTTTCACGCGTTAATAGATTTACGTATTTTTACGCACCGCCGTTAAGCCCACTACGTGTATGGTGTCGAACAAAAGACGCCCATTTCCAGATCACACGCTGAGCGATATCGAATCTGGGTGGAGATTTTAAAGGAATTCCGTTCTGTGATTAAGCCTAGGTATCGAGATACGTACGTATCTTTTTCACAAATTGTAAATTCGATTTCATTCATGTCTCGAAGCACGTGTAACCAGCGACGACCGAAGAACTGGTTGGAACGCGTTATTCCAGCATTCTTGAAAATATTTCTACGTAATTAAACCGGTTCAGAGTATTGCCATTCCATCGGGTTACCAAGCCGAGATTTTTCTCTTTTTTTAAAATATTTATCATTTTTTCGGGCGAAATTCATCGCGTATAAATTTACATAGTATATGAAACCATCAACCACCGGAGATTCGTAATTTTCACCTGTTCGTCGTTCGATGCTGCACGAAAATATTTTATCTTATCGTAACCGCCTATTATGGTCCATGGTAATCGACTGTTTCGATGTTGTGTACCGGAGTATGTAGATAAAGCTTAATAAATTATTCGGTATTATTTTTCATTTATCTACGGTATTATTATACGGTACGCCTTACTCATCAACTCGATTTATCATACGGGTACACCTATCGTTATTTACCGACGAGACGGTTAATTGGATTACGAGTGATGCCTTCCTTATCGTGTGCGTGAGAATTGCGTGCAGCCGTTGAATTTAAACGTATGAGGAAGCGAAGGTATATGGATTAGTAGTTTAGTGTGGCGTGTGACAACGATAAGTTTACACCTATGGTTGGAATCTTTTTATAGCTGAAAGTTGAGCTTTTAGGTGAAGATTATAGTTCATCATCAAGGGGTTGCCAAGTTTTTTTTAGGCGTAATTTATAAAGAAAACAAAATTAAATAACGAAAAATATCTGTTCATAAATTGAGAAAATCTTTACCAAAAAACAACAACAACAACAACAACAAGAAAACACAAAAAACAAAGTAATTCATGAAATGAGTACATAATTCAAAAATTGAAAGTATAAAATTGAAAAAAATGAAGCAAATTTGACAATACAAATAGAGAAATTTTCAAGATAATTTTGAAAATAAGATGGAAAATTCATGAAAAATATTCAAAATACCATAAAATTCCAAATGTCTACTCCACTGCAAGGTGAAAAAATGTACTAAAAAATTGACATTTTATCAATAAATTTAAAAAACATTCACCAAACATAGGTATATAATAACAATATTTACTAGCCAAAGAAGGAAAAAATGTTTAAATGTTTTTTTTTTTTAAATTGAGGAATATTTATCAAAAATTGAAAAAATTATACCTATAGCTAAAAAAAAAATCGATGAAGAATTATTCACCAAAAAATTTCCACGTCAGTGGAAGCTTCTTAGGGGAGAGAGGAGGTATGAAATAAAAAATTGATAATGTCTAGTGTAAAGAGACACTAGGAAATATAAATGGGGAAAGAGTGAAAAAAAATGGAAAATTAAACACATACTAATCGTGTAGACTGTAGAGACAACGTGTTTCATGATTTTTTGCTGGAAGAAGAGAGGGGGGAACTGATTGAAAATATTATTATGTTTCACAATAGACAATAAAATTATATTTAAAAAATATGTAGTAAGTACGAACGATTAAATGGTTTCCTCTCTTTTTAATTAAAATAAATCATTCATCTGGCCTCAGTAGGAGCATATGGCACGTAAATTGAAAAAAGTAAAAACATAAGTAAAAAATAAAAAATCCATTCGCCAAAAAATTTCAAAATATTTATCAAAAAACAAAGAATATTTTCATCACAAAAAGGAAATGAAGAATTATTTAGCAAAATATTATTTTGAATGCTTATCAAAAATATTGAAAAACATTCAACAATACAGAATGTTCCACCGCTCTAGCCTCCGCACTCGGCAGCTGTTCATCGCATGATAAAAAAAATTGATTCTTGCTGAGTTTTTAAGTAAAAACGACAGCTATTACAGCCTACCTGATTTGGAAAAGAAAGGTAGGGGGAGGGGACGGTGGAGTAATTTTACATCTTTGCGTTTCACGTCATTCGTAATTATATGAAAAAGATCCAACTTTTTGGCATACATTATTTCCCCTCCACCGTGCGTAGCGCTGGTGAGTATGGATAAAAATTGTTGAAAATTTAGTAAGAGACTTTTTGTGCGATTCCGCAAAACTGCTTTTTTTTCTATTCACCTCAAAATAGTGGGTCATTCAGATTTTTAAGAGGGAATGAAGAAGGACAAACAGCTCAAAATTTTCTTTTTTGGTCTCACACAAATGAAAAAGTTACAAACACCAACATATCCACATTTCAGCCTTCTAAGTGTATTTGGAGAGGATTTGAAGCGAAAAATAATTTTTGAGGAACTTTTGAGCCGTGGAATTTCTTCGAACCCCGTATCTCCTCATCAAATCGACCTAGAGAAGTCAATCCTTGTATGTATGGTCAAATGAAGGTCATAACTTAACTTCTTGAATCTGAATCAAAATCAATAAAAAATGGCGCATGACCAAAATTTGAAGTAAGCTTGAGAACCCCAAACAGTTGAAATTTGAAATATACAGGCTTCTTTGACTATTGCGGATAAAAAGTAATACATGTTTCTAGACTAGGTAATGCATGTGGGCTGTGTGGTTGAGAAGCTTATTTGATAAAATGACATTTGTGGTGCTCCACGTAGCTACTCGTAGATAAAGTGTTGCGTGGATTACTACATAAGGTCGAATCTATTTCTTACCAATTATTAACGCGAACTTAATATTATCCATAGCTAATATATCTCTCTATATATTAAAATCAAAATTAAATCGGTTTTGAGATGCGCGCGCATCCTTGTTCTGAATAGCAGGTATACAAAGGAATAAAAGGTTGTAAATTTTAATAAACCCTTGTACATGTACAACGGTCAAGTCATAAATTTTTTTGAGTAGCAGGTATAAAAAGTATAAAGCATAGCACATATACAAAGGGAAAAAAGGAGATAAATTTTAATAGAAGCTTTGTACATGGGCAAGAGCAAAGGGAAGTTGTAAAATTGTTTAAAATGGGAGTATACAAATGTATAAAGGGGCGAGCCCATCCTAAAAGAAAGAACCTTGGTGGGGGTAACAAGGAAGAATGAATTGGGTTGCGCAGTTTGGAATGTAAGCAATAGTTGTCTGATAAAATGACTTTTTTTTCAAATAATTTTATGCGAGCCCCGAAGGGGCGAGGAGGTACTAGTATTAATGATAATCGGAACCTCGGATGCCCACTGAACACTGATATTCTATGATGTTAATTTGTAAATAATAAATCGCCTTCTTCACGTACTATATGTTCGAGTTATTATACCGTGTAAGTACGACATATTTAAATATAAACAAGTCCCAATTAAAAACTCAGCTCCAGTAATGCGGCATGGCTTCGTACGTTATTTACTTTTATTTGAGGTATTTTAACTTGCTTTTTTTCTCTGAATGTTGAGTACTGGGTTATAAATAATGGCTAATAAAATTGAAAAAAGAAAGAAAAAAAAGAAATGAGCAAATAATATTGGTGGAAATACTGAGGTATTGTTTTGCAAAAAAAAAAAATAATATTCATCAGAATATAAAAAAACTTTCTCTTACTAAGAAATGAGTCGTTGAATGATTACTAAAACATGAAAAAAAAATAAAAAATATTCACCAAAAAACGAAAATAAATTATTTTTCAAGTACAAAAAACACAAAAACTCGTTAAAAATTTTTTTTTTCAAAAATTATATATTTATACATGAATAAAGAGACCTGAAGATGCCGACAAGCACGGCGAAACGTGGTCTTTATTCATATATAAATATATAATTTTTGAAAAAAATTTTTAACGAGTTTTTGTGTTTTGTGTACTTAAACAGTTTTTATTTTGAGAACTCGTTTGATACACAATTGTTTTTTCCTTGAAAACAAATTATGTAGTAAAAAAAAGTCTAGGTACTTGAGATTTTGTTTTTGATATTATACCAAAAATAACGTAAAAAAGTTTTACTAAAAATCTTTAAAAAATATTTATCAAAAAAATATTTACTAAGAAATAAAAAATAATAAAAAATTATTGGCAAAAAAAATGAAAAAATTGTGAAATATTGGCGAAAACATGAAAAAATTTAGTTGTAAAAAAAAAAAATATAAAAAAATGCTTGAAAAATCACTCACTAAAAAAACTGAAGCAATATTCACTAAAAAAATCTAAAATTTATTTACCAAATAATTGGTTAATTTTGGCTTGTCATTTATAGGAGTTACTTTCAATGTACTGTACATTTTGTGACATTTCTGCAGTCATTATGATTATTATTATTATTAAGTATTTTTTTTTCTAATACTTAATTATAAATAATTATTACTTTCATTCAGTATTGCAATAGTTTCAAAGTGTTTTCGTTTGTGAAATATTCTTCCTAATTACATTTTTTCTTTTTTTTTTTTTTTTTTTCAATGAAAAAATTTCCAACCAAAAATATTTCTTGGAAAAATTTCAACATACCACGTGAACACATAAAATGACAAGAATTCCTATTTGCTAAAAAATCAAATAGATGTCTCCACACGAATCATCATTGAAAGATGAAAGTTCACCTTAAATGTCAAATACGGTAGCGTTATTTATCGTAAAATAGATTACACAATACGAAAGGGTAAAAGAAATTTTAATTATATTCGTCCAATGATGCTTAAAATGTCTAAAATCGCGTAAACAATTTACCCGCTCATCGACGCAGCGTCGGCATGTTTTATTAATTCACGAAACTATGGTCATTAACAGATAAGACCATAATGACGGTGAAAATAAACGGTCGGCGAATCCGTGACCGGGAAATTAGTTTACCTGACAGAATAGGTATAATTTTCGACTATATGAGTCCATTTACGACGTAGCGCGACATTTAGCACCACTGAAGTCGTAATGTACCCTCATACGGCTAAAAATACGACCAAGTCGTCGCCGGTAATTGCGCATCTATCGATATACGCATCGTCTGTAACAATGAAATATAAAACAGATAAAGTATTAAATATCCGAAGCCTTACAACGTAATCCACTTACCAAATAGGTGCTTTATTTTAAAGATTCGTCTAAAAACAGGAGACGACTGAGAGGTGAAAAGTGGGACGGAACGTGCGCCAGAGTAATTTAATATTCTGTACGTCGCGACGATACAAATTACATTTATGCGTTTGCTAATTCGCTACATTGTTGGCGCATCGACGACAGCGATCGGTGTAAATATTTATACGCGTCGACGATACTTAAGTTACGCCACTGTCCATTACCATATTGATATCGTTTCCATCGTGTCGCACCGATATCTATGATAGTTACCGTAAATATTACAGAATCGCCGCATAAATACGCCGAATCCGAGGTAACGCTTCAATACAAGATACCAGTACGTAATGAAATAAAAGAAGCATGGAGCGAAGAAGAACTAAATCGAAGGCAAGCTGAAACCATGCGCAGAATATATCAAGAAGAAAGACGAAGAAAATATCTGCAAGAACTGCAGGATATGTCGAATCGACGACACACAGATAACCTATTGTAAGTACAGCAAATGTATTCCAACAGTCTAACCTAACCTAATCAATCATTTGTTTTTATGTTTGCGCAGACCATCACAAAAATCACCAATACCTTTAAATCGTTACGACGACGTTCTCGAAGAACCTGTACCGCAGAGATCACGTAGTCGTACGCCAGAACCGAAATTAGTAGCCAGAGCTTTATACCATTTTACCGGACAAACTTCAAGGTACTTTGGTGTAATTAATCATTAGTTGTCACGCCTTTTTTTTTCCTCGTCTTCGAGAAAAAAGTCACTTATTTCTCGGTACCGATGGTTTGGCAAGAATTACCATAAAATTGACGTAACGTGATTAACGATTTCTGGAAATAAAACCTATAGCGAACTCGAAACTTCATAGAAGACTAACGACGATTTTAATTGATTTTTATGCAGTTCAGTCTTTTCATTTTCGAACAATTAATTTTTTAATAACGCCTAATAGCGTGAAATTGCTCGAATATTCGACTATTCAAACAACATACGTCGAACGCCATATGTTTGAGAGTGAAAAACGATACGATACGTTTCGAAAACTAGAACACACGCGTTAACGTTATAGCGGATTTTTAGGCTTAGCTGAGTTGCAATTTGTACGATGAATATTAATGCAATCGATGTATTATTTTCTGGCAGAGAATTAACTTTTAGAAAAGGCGATATAATTTTCGTTAAGCGACAAATCGATAAGAATTGGTACGAAGGAGAGCACAATGCTATGATCGGATTGTTTCCTATTAATTATGTTGAGGTAAGGAAATATTTAGAACAAATAGGTATTTTGATTATTTTAAGAAAATCGTTAATTGGCTGTAATCAGTGTATGCACATAAACTTCTCACCAACACAAAACGTATGAGGAATGCTCTATTTTTTATGGGAGGGAACAAACAATTATTAAATCATGAAAAACTGATGGAAAAGGGGAGACATAACGCAGAACATTGGAAATTAAATTTTCAAGAATTGTGTGAAACACCTCACAATATATATTCTAAATAAAAATACTTCTAGCCACAGGACTGCACATGATGTCAATTAATTAAAAAATATATATATATATGTTAAAAGAATGGCACAGATACCATGAAATATAGGCAAATATATTTAAATCAAACGTAAACGTAATGAAGAGACTTTATTCATTTTGACCATAATTTTTTTAGCTGAGTTTCTAACTTACAAACGAGAGCTATTACAGCTTACCTGATCCAAATTTTTGGGTTTCAGACCAATTGTAATCATCTGAGGAATGTTCAACTTTTTGGTTTATATATATTTTTTCCCGCACATGTGGCTTCGGCGAGTATTCATACAACTCACTCAAAATTTAGCGAAAGACTGTTTTTAAAAATGCAAAAAAAGTACTTTTTCGTTTTTTGATACACCTCAAAATGGCTGCCCGCTTAAATTTTGAGGGAGGCTGAAGAAGGTGATTATGGCTCAAATTCTTCGTTTGTGATCTCATAGAAAAAAATGAGTCACGGACACCTACATATTCTGATTTTAACTTTCTAATTGCATTTGAGGGGGAATTGGTACAAAATTGGTTTTTTGAGGAAGTTATGATGAAATTTTTCCTCCACACGTAGCTTCAGCGGATTTCGTCTAAATTCGCTAACAACTTGGTGAGAGATTTTTCTAAAAAATTTAAAAAAGATACTTTTTTGTTTTTTTGATACATCTCAAAATGGCAAATCACTCAAATTTTGAGAAAGGCTGTAGAAAAGGCAAATAGCTCAAAATTTTCGTTTTTGATCTCATACAAAAGAATGAGTCATGAGCACCAACACACCCAAATTTTAGCTTCATAAGTGCATTTGGGGGGAAGTTAGAGCAACAAACGACTTTTTGAGGAAATTTTGAGTCATGAAATTTCTTGAATCTTCCAGATCTCCTCACCAAATCAACTTTAAAAGTCAAACTTTGTGTGTAGGGTTAGATGGTGAACAGAATATGACCTCTCGAATTTGAGTCGAAATAGATCCAAAATGGCGGATTATCAAAATTTGAGTAGAGCTTGAGGAGCCTCAAATTAGTAAAAATGTAATTAATATGAATTCATATGATTATTAGGAATAAGACGTATACTATATCCACAATTCACCCCATACATGATATTGGAGGGAAGGAGGGGTTATCGACCTCAAAATGTGGTAATGGTGCAAGAAAAGTGGCAGCATATGAGTAACTTATTTCTGACCCCTTTATAATCAATATTAATTTTGAAGTATCTGGGCCTTTTTGTGGCTGGATTAGATTATTACTTCCTCTAGTCTTATGTGAATGGGTCAACGCTTTGGGATAAATGCTCCACGAGCGAACAAAAACACAAAGACTTATATAGAAGAAAGAAAGGGTTGGTAAATTTTCAAATTTTCTCTATTTAGATAGATTATAGTTTTTTTTTCAGTCTTTAGAGAGCAAAATATGACTTTGGAAGGTGAAAAACATTTTAATCTCCTGAAAATTTTTAAAACTTTGATTTATTCATTTTGGGCGACAAAAATTGAGTCAGTGCGCTAAAATATATGAGATCCTTTTGAAGATATTTAGCAATTATTGTGATCACTCTTTAATTAAAAAAGAAAAAATTCTGCCAATACCATTATTTATTACTCATTTTTTATTTTTATAATTAACATTCAACTTGCCTCAATTTTTCAACCTTTCATATTTCTTCTAATAGTGTTGTTTCATTTTTTGATGATTTAAATCAAAATTTCCGGAAAAATTGCATGATCAAGTCCAAAATTTTCCAAAACCGGTTTCGCAATTATTACAGCTACTCATTCCTGAAATTTACCATTATCATTAAATTGTCATTTTCAACTCTCAAAACCATTACTATTTACCATTTCTTCCCTTCCCCTATTCGTAATTACCGAAACTGTTTAATCTGCTATTTACTTCAAAAACGGTTTTTTCTTTAGTCACAGAGCTTATAAATATCCAAGTCAATTTACCTTAGCTTCTTAAGTGATTTCTCTTGGGCAAAATCTTATGTATTATTTTGAACGAAGGATGAATTTCACCAACTAACATTACCTTCAGAGGTAGCCTCTTGTGCAGCAGACAAAGATAAAGCTACTTGCTAGTTTGCTGTCTTCCTTTCAAAGTGCTTATAATACATATAATAGAATATCATCACAGTTCCTTCGCAATTTGAGATGGGCAATATTTATACACGACCTTTTTCGTCAGGCCCGGATCCAGCAGGCGAGTTACCGAGAAAATCTCGGTGGGCTCCGATGTATTTGGGCCGATGAGGTAAAAATTAGGCCACTTTAATTTTCAAACTTTGATGAAAAAAGAACAAAAGAAATTCCATGAATCTATAATTTGAAAAATGAGAGAAACGGTGGGCAATTAAAAATGAGATTTCTCGATGGGCCACTAAATTTTCCTATTTCTGGATACAGCCCTGTTTTTCGTCGTAAGTAATAAACCCAGTAATGTTCCATAATTAGGGTCTGTACATAAGAGGATTAGAGTTAGACAAAAAATATGCAATAATTCTCAATTTTTCGCAATTATGAATTTTATTTGAAATTTGAAATAATTAAATTTTTCGCTAAACGACATATCTTTTAAAATACTGGTGAAAAAAAAATCATATCCCTTCCCAAAGATCCATTTTGCTCACAAACCCGGTTTTCAACATTTTTCAGAAATTGTTGTAGTGCCTTCAGTACCTGTGATAGGCAAAAAACCGTACATGAATTATTTCACCGGAGTAAAGTTAGACTTTGAATATTTTAATAGAGACCTCGAATCCCAAAATTAAATCAATTCATTAATCAAGAAATAACGAGCCATTGCTAAACATGATTTAAACACTGTAAACATGAAAATGTGCGTACACATAGATTTAGCTATAATTACAAAATCATTATCACGCAATAAGAACACATTCATTGCTACTACTGATTTTAAAGCAGTCAACAAAAAAATTTTAAAGGTTACAAAGCACAGCTTATTACAAAATACCATATAATTCGAAACAGAACAGCTGCACTTGTAAAACATTTCATTATAATTTCTCTACTCGACAGATAATTCCCTACGACGAAATTCGTACGTTACCAAAACGCGCCAGCGAAGGGCAAGCTAGAGCTAAATTCAACTTCGTAGCTCAAACTAATCTGGAACTATCATTAGTAAAAGGTAATGAAACCCGTTAATCGAGTATATCCTCAAAAATCAATGTAAACTTCAACTATTCTAATAGCATGACTAACGATAACCACTTTGCTGT
>CM019752.1:11481500-11628309 GCA_009761765.1 Phenacoccus solenopsis
AACGGAGAATTTTCATTGTTCCTAAGGAACAGGACCAAGTACGAAAACATAAAAGTGATATATCTGAAGAACAAAGAACAGAACGAGAACAGAATATTTTCAAACTGAAAGATCAAAGAACAAAACAAGAACCAACTAATGAACAATGTTGAGGTACAAGAACAAGAACGATGTAATTTTTTGTTGGTCTTCGTTCTTTTGAAAGTTCATGATTTATTATTGAGGGGAAAGAGAAAATGAGAAACTTATACTTGAAAGCAGGCAAGTGCTACATACCGGCAAAAATCTTTCCCTGATAGAAATAAATGGTATACTTGAATGATGTTAGCAAGAATAAATGGCATAAATAATATTTATCTAATGCTTAAAAGCGTTTATCAATAAAATGCAAAATTTTATGCTTTCGTTGTCAAAAGTGTATATATGTTTTGAATTTTTTCACCTTTTAGCTAATTTTTTCGTTTGGGTGCTCGAATCAAGTAGTCACCCGGTATACGCATATAAGTATTTTTTTTTTTTAATTATTAGCTTCAATTAATTAATTTTCAATTTCAACAACGAAAGAAAGAAAGAACAAAAAAAAAGTTGAAGAACGAGAACAGAAGGAAGAACGAACAAGAACGAGACCATAAAGGATTGAAAGAACAAAGAACAGAACGAGAACAACATTGTAAAGAATTAAAAGAACGAAGAATGGAACGAGAACAGTTGAAACATTGAGAATAAGAACGAGTCAGGAACAAATGACTTTATCTTTTCAGGAACGAAAACAGGAACAAGAATACACCTATGTTCGTTCCTAAAACACTGGTTCCCACCTTCCAAGCCAATGCAATATACATTTTTTGATGTGAAATTCAAATTTGGTTATTTTGAATTAAATTCAATTCTTAGTACTATAGTAGAATTCTGAATTTGTGAAAAGCAGGGAATGGTAACTCGATCGCTAACCATTAACTTTAGTTAACCACAAAGTGACTTGAGTATTTTCATCCTTACTGTAACCTAAACTAATTGAGTGTCTGAAAGGCTCTAAGTAACTTTAACTTGAAACGACTCAAATGTGACCAATAACTCTATCAATTATTAATCAGTCTTCAAAAAGAAAGAAAAAAAATAGCAAAACTGCTCAGGGCATTATTGTTGATTCATACAATGTGAGTGATTTTGTGTTATTTGCAACTTTGAGTATTTGTTCAAATGTTTATGTTTGGTTTCCAATGTTTTATAAATTTTTAAATTTAAATTTTTAATTATTACTATCATCAATAAAAAAAAATCTAAAAAAAGGCGAGACTCCCAACTCATAACTTATATCAACTCGTAATTAAAAAAGTGGGTAAAGAACGGAATGGAATAGAATGGAACGGAACATAACGTAACAGAACGTAACAGAACATCCAAAATTGGAACGTAACGTAACGGTAACGTAATGGAATGACTCGGGAACGGATACCGGAACGAAACACGATGTTATTACAGCCCTGGACTACTAAACCATATATAACTTCTTACATCTTGTAAATTCAACATCACACAAAAAATTTGTTTAATTTCAAAACATTGTACTTATTTTTCCGATGAATCTAGCAATCTACTCTCATCAGCGTTAAACCTAAAAAACTACTGTTTATAGTAGTTCATTGTTTCACCATTAAGGGCCGACTCTTTCACTAAATGATCCAAATTCCCAATGGCTGAACCGATCATTCGTTGTTATTTCAGCTACCAATCAGAGTTGTGCCTTCTCGATTGTCGCGCACATGGCGATCATTTTGGAACTAATTATATTGCTCTTACAGGAGTGCAGTAACTTGGTATTCTCTATATCGTTAATTACCAAGGCGAATAAAATATTTTTCAAAGCTTTATTTCTTGGTCCCTTCAACAAATAGGATTGACAAACCATCATACATGACTATCACTAGGGTTGTCCTGCATAAAATACGAAGGAGGTCCCATTAAAGTGAAACACCCAGTATAAAATTCAAGTTCGATTATAACAGTGACGTGATTTTCCGCTTTTCACCTTATTTTCTATGTGAACAAGAAAACCGTCACAAATGTTCACCATTGGTTCTCGAATTATTTTCAATGATAAACTCCCTCATTTCCGCTCACCATTGAATAACAGAACCCGACAGTTGTATTTGAAACGAATCGTGCTTACGTTGAATTTTGTCATCCGACTTCGCTTTTAATTGAAAACAGAAACTGTGAAAATTGAAAATTTTCCGGTTTCCGATGTTATTGTTTGTTATCAATTATCGCAAGACGAGGCTATTTGTATGGCATTTCGACGTTGAAAATTCTGCTAAAAAAGAATCCGAATCGATCGAATACTCGTTTCTCGCCCAATCTCCGTTGGTTACTTTCATTATGACCAGCCCAGATATGAGCTCTGCCATAAAGCACGATCTGGTCGACATTCCGTCACGCATAACAACTATGAATTTTAACTATTACACACGCGTTCGTGTATTCGTTCGATGAGGTAATTTTTTCGTGAATTTCAGCGGTTTCTGCGGTTCGATAGCGAATCTCAGAACCGAATGTCAATATTCACGATCAAGGTATCATCTCTAAGCGATAAAACGTAGAACGCGCCGATATGCTATAAAAAGCAACGACACTCGTCCACCGAACGCAAACAGCGCGTGAAAGAGCATTACTCGAATTATAAACGGAAACCGCCTAACGACCTTGCCGAATTACTCAGTGTAACGGCAACCGAGCCAAGGTACCGTATCAGCGAAAAAACCAAAAGATTCGATATTCCTACAAATTAATCATCAATCATTGAACGCTGTTTAAATTGTGCAGAAAAAAAAATCAGCGCAGGAAATGATCCTGTGCATCCGCGTCGAGCTACTAAGCGTAAGATTTATAACGTTAACGACCTAAGTCATTTCGTAAACAAAACTGTTGTACGTATCGAATGATTAAATCTAAACACGTTAATTTCGTGATTTGTATAAAAGTCTCATTGTTTTAATCGCACAGCTGTGCGAGAAAAATCCTCCAGTTTATAGAACATATGTATAGGAAACAACGACAGAATAATAGAGGAACAGAAGAAGTGAAGAGTGGATGGCATTTAACAAATTTTTAACATGTCCAGTGCCCGTGTTATACTAGTGGCGATGAACACAATGGTTATCTCGACGACTACTTTATAGAAGAATCGATGTATTAGAATTGAGAACCATTTGTACTTCTCTTCGCCTTATCATGCCTCTTCCTCTCCTCACCTTTTTGTAAAAACTAGTAAATTTTCTTTAGCGGTATCGAGGTACCTATGATTTTAAAGCTCGCATTCAAAAGTCTTTAATGTTGTGCCAATATTTCAACAGATAATAACCACATATAATATCCTCCATTATGGGAGCCGAGCAAAAGTATACCTAATTTGTAGCGTTTACCGAAATGATTGCGTGGCTCGGTAAATTATAGGTACCTGGCTAATTGCAGGCTTTTCGTCTATATTGTAGGTCCCTAGTGCTGTTTGTTTTTATACATTTTCGTGTCCATAACAGCGGCCGCACTTTACACGAACTTTCATTCATCTCGATTAGCGAAGAACGCCAATACGTGTAATTGAATTCCACAGATATTCGACTTATCTCGATCTCGAATGAAAAATGCTCGCGACGAATTGCGCTACTGCGGGCTAAAACGGCATTTAATTAAAAGGTAATCGTCGATGGTATGCAGTATTGTGAACTTTGCCAAAGGTGCTATACGAAGGCAAATGATGTAATGCGAAGACGCGATCGTGATATCCCTCTGGGCCTGATAATTTCTCTTATATCGAAGATTTCAAAAATCGCAACTCCTAACCGTACCACGTTACTCAACAATTACGCAAGTCAACTCGGTCAATGTTTTCGAAAACTCTCTCGTTCGGGGTATAAAAATTCAATGCCGTTGACTTTTCGATTTATCTAACGATTCGTATAGTTCACATCTACGACTCGACGTTTTCGACGGATTCCTCGCTTCATGCTAAAACGTGATTTGTTAATGCTCGAATGGTATTTAACGCGGTGAGCTATTAGATCTTTAGCTAGCTTTATCTACAATTCGTACCAATTTGCCAAATTCTTTCGCGTCCAGATCCTCCCACGTAGTCAGTTTCAGTCACGATTTCATTGTGTAGCTGCCCTTGCGATGATTAGCAGCGCGGATAGATTGCTGAATTATCGAGCGAGGCGGAAAATCGTTTGTTTTATCATTTATTGGGATGGGAATGAGGAGAACCTGATCTTACGGTTATTATATTTCATCACCTGTTATGAGCTTGAAAAATGCTCGTTTTGTGTTACTCAGGGGTATCCAAAATGGTTTCAGTTTGGTGTTTTATTGAAGTAGGAAAAATTTTGGGAATAAGTGAACTAAAAAAAAAATTATAAAAAAGATTGTGAACGGATTAAAGGTTCTGAATTTTTTTTTCAATTACAAAAGGTTCATTTTACCTAGTTCAGAAGTGAAAGGAAGTTCGCAAGGCGAAAAAAGGTCCTGTGATTTAAAAAAAATAAATTTAGAGAAATTGAATTCAGTTTAGAACCACGGAGAAAGAAAGAAGCAAAGGACGAAGACTTCTAAAATAAAAAATAAAAAAAACTTAAAAATAAAAAAATTGTAAAATATGTAAAAAATAAAAAATAAATTAAATAATAATTATTATTGAGTTGAAAGGATTAAAAAAAAAATTATTAATGAAATTAATGAGAAAATTTTTATCAATTGAACTGAATTCTATTATTCAATTTTTATTGAATACAGAATTTTTTATTTTAATTTTTTTGAATAAAATGTTATGTAGTAGATCGATTTCTTCGTATAAAAAATAAATAAGATATACATATAAAAAATTTCACACTTTTTTCTCAGCTTTGATATACTTTTCACTTTTCAAGATTTTTCAATTCTTGGATCTTTTTTCTATTATTGGAAAATCATTTCATTTTTGAATAATTTTTAATTTCGGAATAGTCTACTTTCTTCATGTAGAAAAGAGCTCTAAAATATAATTTTTTCAAATTTTGTAATAGTTCATTTTTCCTGGGGCTGCCATATTAACTAAGATGAATGTCAAAAATTGTTATTTAGGGTGGTAATTTTGGCAAATATTGCAAAATTTTTCTGGTCATTTTTG
The DNA here is from genome assembly GCA_009761765.1 of Phenacoccus solenopsis. Classification (NCBI taxonomy): domain Eukaryota; kingdom Metazoa; phylum Arthropoda; class Insecta; order Hemiptera; family Pseudococcidae; genus Phenacoccus; species Phenacoccus solenopsis. The sequence goes on from CM019752.1 coordinate 11,486,659, forward strand.
ATGATAAATAAATTTGTTTTACATTTATGTGGATTCGTTCCTCATTAACTAAACATAAGTATAGGGTAGAGGACATCGCATAATTTTTATAAGTGAAAACAAAAACTCATGACCATGAAAAGATACTCACGGGATCAAATTATTCCTTTAAAAATTCCCCATGCCCCTCCATAAACCTTTATGGAACACTGAAGTTAGACACATGGAATGTTTTAAATCAAAACTTCCACAAGTTTATTTTTCACCCATTACTTTTCATTATTTTTTTTTTAAGGTAAATTAAATGAAAATTGACCGCAGAAAGTGTAGGTACAGAACTTTTTTTTTATTGATTCAAAATTTTAGTTTTTTATTTTTGAGTATTTTTCAATTTTATGATAATTATGAAATATTTATAAATAAATTTGAATAAATTAAATTATTTTCAATAAAATTAAATTAAAGAACCAAAAATCATATCTGTCCCCGATTTCATCATGGCTCTCGACTGACCTCATGCCGCTACCAACATCAAAGACATTAGTTACGCCACTATGCATGCTAACGCCACCGGAAGCAGAGGGAGATTAACGTAGGAGCCGACAAAACTTTTTTTCTTTTATTTTCTATCGAAATATTCATCATGCTAAGATCCTATTCAACATGCAACTATGTTACAAGTCAATTTTCCCTTCTCGCCGCAACTGGTAGAGTTACTAAAGACGAGCCACAACACGCGATGCGATCAGCGAAATGGTTTACAGACTACGAAAGCTAATCACTTACCATAATTATCGTAACGATGGTCACTATTGGTTCCTCCGATGGTTGGCGATAACGAGTGGAACGAATCATGCGTTCTTGTAACAGGTTCTAGCAAGACAAATACTACTGACTAAAGTACATGCCAACTCAAGTTAAGAATAAAAAGAAAAACTAAAATAAAGCCAGGTTTATATACATTTTATAGACTCGGAAAACCATGGTTCGTTAATAATTTGTTTTGAATAGAACGACATTAGTTTTGTTTAAATTTACATTTCCTCCGAGTCGATGGAATGTATGTGAAATAGGTGGTTTGGCATTAGTAAAAACGTTTGTTGGAACTTCATACTGACTTCCATAATTCATAATGATTTTTTTAAATCGCGTAAAAATCAAAGATAAAGATAAAAAGCGTTTTCAACTATCAATGAAATATAACAAAGTGTTATCATTGAAATACTTCAAGCCAAACTACTCACAAAATCAAAATTAAACTACGTATTAGCATAACTATACATATGGACCATCAATTCTATACCATCGAGTAGATCTTCCCATTCAACATTTTACCTACAGACTACTCATATTAAAATAAGGGTAAAAAACAAGCACCTTTGAACTTGACTGTGGTTGGTTTCGACGTATAGTAATTCCTGGAATGGTATTCGGTTGGTGGTTCGTATCTGTACGCTGGTCTATGCATATTCGGATCAAAATGCTGATTGGCGAACGCATCGCGATGCGGTTTCTGTTTTAAAATTGAACTCTGTTTTCGTCGAACAGGAGATACAGAGGAAGGTCTAGAAGACGGATAATACCTACGAGGGGTTGGAGATACGGAAACAGGTCTAGGTGAAATAGGCTCCGGATACTGATGAGCTATCCACTCGCATTCTAAGTACGGCGATATATTACGCAATTCCCTTATATCCGGACTAGATGTAAACATTTGCCCTATTAACGACATACGATCTCGCTCGAATTTACGTTTAAGCTTTTCAACCTCTCCGGTGTGATAACGACTCGATCTAGGAGATGGAGAGCGCAGCTGTAGTAAATCAGCTTGTTTGCTGATAACGTTTATGTGGGGCATTAATCGATTCTCGTAGCTCAATGGAGTTTTAGGGATTGGGGATACGGAACGACAATATTTACGAATACCGTACTTCCTCTCATACTTGTCTTTTAAGTATTTAACATCCCCATATTCGTGGCCTTTGATGATTGTCCTATCCCTGCCTTGCTGGAGTAGTAAACGTGTCAGCTCAGGATCACTTCGGTATCGTTTGCAGCGCTGGTTATACCGACGCATCGTGGTTGTTCGTAGATCTTCGAGGCTTTCGAATTTGTTACGTAGTCTTCGAACATCTCCGGCTTTCACCATCCTTAGATAAGCTCTATAGTATTTAGTTGGATCTGGAGAAACGCTCCTGGATCTAGAGTATAAGCTGGTTTCGCTGCCATATGGATTCCTGGATCTTTTTGGTGATGTGTATGAGCATCTAGAATCAGTTCTTGGATTGCTAATGGGTGATAGATCTCTGTAATGTTCGCCAAATATTTCTTTGAAATCGGTTACCGAAGAGGATGAATACAAGTTACCTGTTCTTTGGACTATTTTCTTTCTACATCCATTTTCTTGTTCGTATTTACGTTTGTAATTAGGCGTATCCGTTTTACCACCGAGATGTATGACCGTCGAAGCATTCGAGCTGAGGCTTTCCGTATCACTGGTTGGCTTTATGGGTTTCGCGCTAAATACGTCCGGTCGTTCAGGAGTCAAGACTAATAAAAAATCGTTCTTATCGTGTTTATAATCTTTATCCAAATCGTCGTCGGAAACATCCAGAGAGTAACATGTTCGAGGCGATAGATTAGCATCTCTTGTACTCGATGATGGTTTACATTTACTCTTCACTGCTGCCACAGCACCCATTGTTTCGCGTGGAATTACTAAACCTACGGTGTTCTTGTGTTTTTTATGTACGTTACCGGATTTCACTCGTTCCATGAGCTCTTTGCTGAGTTTTTTCGATAATTTCCTTTTCTCGCTTTCCGAAAATCCGTCATCCTTCATGGTAGGAAGAGATCCTATGGAATCGGATTTTCTGTACTCTTGATGACGTTCTTTCTTCTTCAACGCTGGAGAATAGGTTTGGTCTTTGGTTATCATAGAATTGCATCGTACATGTAAACCAGTTCCGGTATCTGGCGCATCGACGGTGATTTCATTCTTGGTACAGGCATTCAGCATTTTCTCGATTCGTTCGCGTTTCAAAGTGGAAACTGTGCTGTAAATTTCATTCAGCTGACTTTTCAATGCGTTCAACTGTTCCATCGATAAGCTACTCCATACTCTGTTGCCGATACATCTATCGTGTCTTAATGGTCTAGTGGATTCTGATAGAGAACGCTTAGCTTCCAGAACCGGTCTACCTCGATTCGAAGATGTGACATTTCTGTAAGCATTGGCCACATCGTGAACTGAAAGCCCTCTCCAAAGAGGTTTATACACATCTTTACTGAGCTCAAGTCTGCTTCTGGGTTTGCTCTCATCAACGTATTGAAATTGTTGTCGAAGATCTTCCACTGACTTTTCTCTAATTTTTAAACCACGTTCGCGTTCCTTACTCCAACGCAGTTGATTGGCATCGTTTGGGCAAAAAAGTAAATTTTTATCTTTCTGGTCGTTCTTCAACTTCTCGTATAAAGTTTTCAGTTCTTCTTCGGCTTTCTCTTTTTTACGTAGCTCTTTCCATCGTTCATAATCGATCACTTCTTCACCCTTCAGTCTCGGTCGTAAATCGTAATTAAAAGCAGTCTTTTCCAGCAATCCTTTTCTCTCTAGAGTAGAATAAAACGATTTCAGCTCTTTGAAACGTTCGGATTTCCTAGTCGAGTGCATCAGTTCCATAACATACATTTGATAATCCGTATGATCGGTTAAATGAGAAAGATTCAGCGAGCTAGAACTTCTTTGTAAATTTTGAGTTTCTTTTTTCGGTTTCATACGTACTCCGGAAATACTTTCAACCGGTTTCAGAGGCGACCTACCGCTTCTTATTCGACGACTCGAAGGAGACATGACGCGCTCACCGAATTCATTTTCTTTATCGTGTAAAGGCGGAGGTTCACTGGAGCTACGGCCGAGCCAAAATTTACTCTCGGCTCTATTCCATACACTATGTTCGTCCAACTCCCAATAACTCCTTGGTCTTTGTTGAAGCAGCTCTTTTTCTAAATATCGAAATTTAGATTCGGAGACTGGTTTTTTATGCTTTAAATAGATTTGCAACGAATTCAAGGACGGTTCTGATTTTATTTTTGTATTAGGCACTCGTTTTCGTTCCTTTTTGTTTTCAGAGGAGAGTAAATTTTGGAAAAATTCTTCGCCGAATTGATTTTGCGTTTCGGGCTTGAAAACGTAACATTGGATGGGCTTGTGTTCGGGATTTTGGTGCTCTTTTTTCTCCCCATTGCTGTTGCCATTACCATTTTTCTTTTTCTTTTTTTCTTCTTTTTTATTTTTTTTTATTTCAGAATTTTTTTTACTTTTCGAGGCTAATTTGAGTTCGGTTTTTTCAGCTACCGGTTGTGTACTTTTGGGTTGAGTTTTGTCGTTTTTTTTCGACACAGAGTTGGGTTTAACTTTAGCGCCGGTTTTGGAAAACGAGGAAGTTTTAAGGATATCTTTGCCTTTGGTAGATATAGCGACAGTTACCTTCAAAGATTTATCTTCTTTTTGATTCTTACCAGATGTATAATAAGTGGTGGAGCTTTTCACGATCGTTCCTGGCGGCATTTTACGATCCCCTTCGTTCATGATTTGTTTAACAACTTTCGGAGAGGATAGATTAGACTGCTTAGTGGTTTCTTTCGGTTTTTTCGCCTGTATAGTGTAGGGTTTAGTGAAAGACATCTTGGAGCAGAATTTCAAAGCCGAATATTTCGACGATTTGCGTACAGGTGGCGCTGGTGGATTAGCGAGCGTTGATGCTAAACGAGCGCTTCGTTTGAAGGAGGAAAACGTCAAGGGTTTTTTCTTTTCTTTTTCCTCGACGGGTTTATTTTTGTGTACTCGAATGCGAGTCAAATGAGGAGAAATTGGGAAGTATTCTATATCGGAGTCATCTGCGGTACAGTAAAAACAAAACATTCGATTATTCGAATTTTCCATTTATTAATCGAATTCACCGTGCTTGTTGTGTGGAAAAAATCAAATCGTGAAGAAACCTTGTAATTTGGGTTTCTGTTCGAGTGTAGGTGATAAAAACGCCAATTTGGAACCGTGCTGCGGTTACGTTTGAGTTACCAAGTAGATTTTACACATTCTTTGTAATCGCCACGTTAATATCCATCGTCGAGAAGTAGTCGTGAATGGTGGTTATTATCACTAGATTCAGCACGGTTCACCCCAAAACCAATAATTTCAAACATGCTTGTTTAAACTGTTACGCTGTTAAAGTTACCAATAAATTTATCAGTAAGTTGTCGTGGTTAATTATAGCCCGAAATAAGTAAACAGCTTTTATTTAAACGACACTCTAAGCTTTAAGCAAGCGAAGTTGATGTGGTGCGTAACACTCTGGTAATTGGTGCGAAATTGTTAAGGTTTAATGTTGTGATATCGCCGCGGAAAACGTGCATACACTCAAAACATTTTGTAATTATGTAATATACTGTTTAATGTACAGGGTAATTCATTAGATTGAAGCGAACTACATTTTTTTTTGATTTCACCTTTTTCTCGCGAATCAAGGAAAACGTTGATAATTTGATTTATAAATTATTATAGAGAAATTTTGATTATATTTTTGAAAATACTCAATATACGGTGTGATTCCTTCAAAACTTGTAAAAAAGATGTGGAAAATCTGTTCCAGTACAGAGATGCCAAATAAGTTGCATATGATGCCCCTACTTCTTAATTCTCAAGTGTTATATTTCGAGTTCCTTTTTACGATGAAGTATGCAATTAATCTAACAATGAAGTTAAATGAGATGTTTAACCCGTGGAACAAAATAAGCAGTCATGCCACATCACTAGAGCTGAGTTTCTAATCGGAGATTGGGACCCTTCAGAGCGGTGGCGCGCTAGTGTCGTGTTTACATATAAATGCTATTATCAATTCTGAAAATGGGGAATTTTTGCCGCCAGTTGCGGACTCACACAGTGAAATGTTTAAATTAATTGAAAATAAATCGAATAAATGAAATGAATGAATTGTGTTTGGCTAATTTAATACTTATCTATCATTTTGGTTTATAATGAGATTCTTTTGCATGGTATTTTATGATATTCGCGATAATTGTATCACTAGTCAGTAGTCATTAGTAAGTACATGAAAAATAATCATTTATTTCATGACAGTAACACTGGAATTCAATTTATCTTTACAATTGAACAAAAAAACAATTAATTCTATTCAAAATAATTCAATTCAGTACCAGAATTATTAATTCATTGCGAATAATGATACTTTATCAATTATTGAAATCCCCGTTTTCAGTAGTTCATCGTTTTACCACCAGGTACCGACTCTTTCGCTGAAGGATCCCAATTGTTTATAGTTGCAGGTAATTTCATCGAGTAAATTTTTCAAGCCTATACATATCCATGATAGAGTCCAAAATCCTTACCTTATTCCTCACAAAAACACCCAAAAAGCTTAATTTGAAATATGCAGTACTTTTCATCCAGAAGAATAAAAAACCTTATTTTCAAATTTCAGCTGATTGAGGCTTCTCATTGACCATCCCCTTTTTTTAATCTATTTTAATAAGTTTTGGCACAAACGCAAAGGATCATATTGTGATCCTTAACTAACTCTACATGTAAAATTGACCTTCTTAGATCAATTTAGTCAGGAGATGTAAGAGTTTCATGAAATTTTTTGCCATGATTTCCCCTTCAGAAACCGTTTTTGCTCCACCTCCCCTCCATATTAACTTGGGATGTTCAAATTAAAATATACAGCAATTGAGGTCACTTCATCATCTGACATCATAATTAAAAATTTTCGAACTTTTATTTACCTATACTATATTTTGAGGACAGTAATACATCCTCTTCCCCTCCAAAATCACGTGTACTGAAGGTAAAATTAGCATACATCATACTTTTCGTAGCTAAGAGGCTTTTCAAACCGTTCTTAAATTTTGGCTATCCGCCATTTTGGATCGATTTTGACTCAAATGCATTGACTCATATTATGTATCCTAACTAACTCCATATGCAGAGTTTGACTTTTCCAGATTTTTTTTTGATGTGGAGATATGTGAGTCAGGAAATTCTATTACCTAAAACTTCGTCAAAAAAATAGTTTTTGCTTTAACTCCTATCCAAATGCGTTTAAGAGATTGAATTTGAATACGGTGGTGTCCATTACTTATTCTTTGGCAAAGACCTTAAATGAAAATTTGAACCATTTGCCCCCCCTCTCGATACCCCTTAAAATTTAAATGAACTACCATGCGATTTTCTAATATCAAAAAGTTGGACTTTTGCCACATGTATACAAATAACCTGAAACGCAAAGATGTGATGACTCCCACTTTCCCCTGATCCATTCTTCACAATCAGATAGTCTATTAGCTATGATTTCAAATTAAAAATTCATTAAAAAATTTAAGAGGTTTATTTAGGAAAGAAATGCTGAATAATCCCACATGATGCCCCTGAATTTAAATTCTCACGTATGTCATGCATTGTATTTCGGTTCATTTGCATAATGAGGTATGCTAGGGCTATACATAAGGAGGAGGGAAGGGGGGTGTGGATTGACTCGCCCTCCTCCATTATAAAAATCAAAAATGGCCAACGAACACTTACTCCGTTTAATTTCCCCCTTTATCAGAATTAAGCCTATAAGTTACCAATCAGCTGAGGTGCAGTGAACTAGTCAATCATGTGAGTAGTATTCCCTGAATTACCAAGAACTAAACATTCTCATTCTTTTAACATTAGGATGGCAACAAATTCAAATTCAGTTTCCTCTTCCCCCAGTGAATTCAGGAGTTAAAGCAGAATTACAGAAATTGTTATTTGAGATAATTTCGAGGTAAATGCTAGTTTAGTTTAAGTTCATCTATGAATTTTGAATAAAACTAATCTTAAAAATTTTTTCTAAAAGAATACAATAATTTCTTTTTTCTTTAAGTGAACTTGGACTTTTTTTTCTGAAAATGAGCTAAACTGAACATTTTACTTCATTCTATCCAAAATGTACTTCACATTATTTATAATTATTAAATTGCAAAATTCCTGAATTTTCAATAAAATTTTTGTACATTTATGTTATTGAGTTGGAAGTGTCTCGACGGTATTCATGAACCCCGAAAACCAATGAAGAGAGCTAAAAGAGCTTACAAAATGCTAACATTTTTGGTAATATATAATGTTTACATTTCTTAAACTGCAAATTCGAAGCTCTATTTATAAGGTGTCATCAGCTCTCCCTCTCCTTGAAAAATCGACTACTTTCCTCTCTAAAGGTTCGCATCAATCGAACAGTGAAGTTAAATAAGTTGCCAGACTTGTTTTCGAACGACTAAAAATTCTAAAATTCTCAATAAAAATTCTTTTGGAGATTTTGCTAAATTCAGCCTCTTCTGTATATCTGATAAATCGCCAGTGAACAAAAACGATTATAATTTTTAAACTCCGATAAAATACGATTAATCATAAAATTCTCATATTTTCGCAAATGCCAACATTTTCCTTGATGGTAAACGCTATTTCAGCTTTTTCATCGGCTAAAACGCCACGAATGAATTTTAATTTCCGATTCTTATCGATATTTCATTTTTCACATGGCCTTAATACAATTGAGTTATCTTACCTTTTGGCTTTTCTGGGGCAGGTTTACGTAGCCCGTGCAGTGGTACTTCTCCACCCTTTTGTATCGATTTATAAAGGGATCGTTGTTCGGCGGGTGACATGGCTTGTTGTTGATTATCTTCTCGACGCTTAAATACCAAGGTCGAATCACTTTCGTACCCTGATCCGCTGTGCGAAAAATATGATATTTTAAAAAGTGCTCGTATTGATTTTAAGCGTGGTCAAGTATCTCGTTGGTTTCACTTACTGAAGGGTTGAGAACGGTTTTCTTTGACTAGCTGATGAGTAACTCTTGTCGACGAGATTCTGTAAAGTAAAAGGGGGGCTTGTTAGTTCATGGGTTTGAAAGGAGGGTAAGGTTATTGGGTTAGTTGTGCTATGGCATGGTGCTGGTTTACTTACATCATCAAATATATCCATTACTTCATCCCACCACTGAAAAATAAGATAAGTTGGTCAATTTTTTTTATTTAAAGATTTTTTGATTTTATTTATTCTTTTATTTTGAGAACCCAAATTTTACACACAAGTAAGAAATGAATATAATGAAGCAAATAATTTTTTTCTATTGTTGCGAATTAATTTTTATATTTTTTTTTCTCGATATGAACTTCAAATTAAAAAATAAAAAAATGAATTAAATTTCACAAGAAAATACTTTTTTGATATTAGTATCCGAAAATATCTCTTTCCATGAACAGAGGAAATATTTAGTGAACAATACAGTGCAAAATACATAAATATGTTATCACGTAAAACGAACGAATCTAATCACACCTCAAAAAATCCGTACCTGGATGTTGACTTTTGAGGATCATGTTTTAATGATAATTAAGAAATCAAAATTTTTACCTGTTTAGTTTCCTTTTGAGCTATAGAGGAATGACCGGGTTCGTAGTCTTCAATTCTACCGGGCTGATTTTTGTAAACATTGACCCCGTGTTTAACGGCACTCGAACTACTAAAAAAAAAATAACCCTCTAATTAACACCGAACGACAAAAAAAGGCGCCGCGTGGTTACGCAAAGTATACATCACAACGCACGCATCTCAAGTCTGTAAACTTTCGTGACTTAATAATGTTTGAAAAAAAGGCAACTTTCAGAGGAGTGACTGTCGATAGTTTGATTTTTCTCATTACAAAACGGAACAATGGATCGTTAAGTATTGTTTTTTCATTTACCTTGACCTTGGTACGGTGCCGAAAGTGAATTGATTTTCTTTATTTTTGCTGTTTCTGTCGTCATGTGTCGTGTACCGAGATGCATCGAAATCAGAATTGTATCCGCTGAATTGTTCCGGTTCAGATTGATATCCTCCGCCGCTGTGCACATAACCTCTGTCTGTAAAGTAATGAATGTGTAATTATGGGTGGTTCTAGTAGGTAATAACCGAAACCAACTATTTTATCCCCCAGTCTTGGCATTCGCTTTTGATTAATAAGCGTCGAAATGTTGATTTGTTAATGCGTCTAATGGTTTAATTAAGTGAATTCTTTGGCGTATCTGAATTATAGCCTATGGGATCGTCGCTACTAGATGTATATATTGGTAGACAGTTTTTTGAAATTTTTTCAACTACTTTGATGATCACAAATATTATCTGGCATCAGGCCTAGAAAAAGATACGATAAAATGTCTCGTTACTGAGACACGTTGTCGTTTTTATGTTTAATATGCTGTCGGAATTAGCAGGCTCTTGGTGTTTTGATTAATGAATCTTTTTTTAAAGGATTGGGAAATCGTATGGTGTGTTTTACGTGTGTGGGTGATTTTGAGCTACGTATCTCCATTAGTCGGAATTCATTAGGTTCATCAAATTGGTGTAAAAATTTATCTGTTGTTCATTTCGTACCCGTGTTACGAAAGATTTACGAAAGTGTTTCAGTTAGCTAAGTTGGCCGAGTTATACGCCTTATAGGTATTATTTTGTGTGGTGAGTTTTGTTACGAGGTCATTGTGGCTGATAGATTTCTATGCATTGCATTACTTAACTTAAGAAAGCTTTATAATGGTACTTTCTTTGATGAAGGAATAAATATATCGAGCATTTTCTTCATTTTCTTTATATATTTTCTATTTTAAACAATAGCTTGTAAAATGAGCAATCTTGTTGCTGTTCCATAGTTCTCAATTGTGAATGAAATTCGTACGAGTAAAGCGCTCTGAAAATGGGTCTATGAAAAAAAAACTGAAGAAAGCGAAGAATATTTTATCATTTTTTCATTGATGAAAATAATTTTAACAAAAATTGAAATTTTTATTATTATTCACGATTGAAAATCATTCTGAAATATTTTAAACCATCTTAAAAAAAATTTAATCGATAAAAAAAATTGAAAAAAAATTAATTCAACTTTGAAAAACATTGTACTACGTGTTTTGATGAATTATTATTAATATTTTTATTTATTTTTTAGTTCAAATTTTAAACTAAAAATTTTACTTCAGCATTCAAAAAAAGTTATGTTTTAAAATAGATATTTCAAATTCGAAAATTGAGCAGACATGCCTCATTAGTTATTACTGAAATTAAGTTTTCAATTAATAGCCGTTCAGACTTGTAGGTACTACTGCTAATTTCTTCACATATATTTAGTACCACTAAGATATATTTCGGAATTTGAAACTAAGGTATATTAAGGGTTTTGATGGTAGTGATCATTCAAATCTATACTCATCGTATTCAAGCAATTTGAAGCTCTTTAAGCTTTCTTCAGATTTAATTTAATTTCCAATTGCAATTTCATTTTGGCTCCATCCTGAGAGGTCATATTGTAGTCTCAAAAATTGCCTTCATATATGTCAGGAGTTGAAGCTATCCAGGTGGTAGGTACCTTTGTTGAGCAAATATGGAAGATTCAAGAAATTTTCTGACTCACGAATTTGCTTTCCAAAGGCATGTTTTACCTTCAGCTTCAATTCGATCCAACCTAGAAGACTTCAATTTGTAGATGTTGTTAAATTTAACTCATTTTATGTTCTATATGAAATCATAATCAAGAATTTTTGCCTTTTCATTCACACCGTGTTTTTAGATTTGAAACTCCTCCTTCCCCTTGAAAATCATCCATGATCGTAGCGTAAACACGCAGTTCTTTTGGAAGGGAGGGGTCAACGTACGAATTTATTATGAAATAAACCATAATTATGTACGCGTACCCGATGCTCTTCCCTCATTTATTCCCCTTCCCCTTCTCTAAAAAAAACTCCTTACCCTCTTCAAAAGAAAAGAGAAAAAACAAGCTAATAAAAACGAAAAAGCTGTTGAGAGGATTTAATCCCTACCTGCCTCTCTTCATGTTCACGCCAAGTACCTATAAAGATGTTTTCGGAAATATCCATATGTGCACACTTTGGCTGATAGATATCCTGTTTCTGTTCTTACATAGCAAATAAGTAGACGAAAAACACCATTTTGAGCTAATACATGTCTTATGAATATTTTATAGATATACTTTCAAGCTGAGCTTGAATTAATATCGAATGGATGTCAATAGACATCAATATCTTTTTCTAATTAATGAAAAATTTTGATATCTATTGGACATTAATTGAAGCTCAACTCGAAAGTATATCGATAAGATATTCAAATTACATAAGCCCCAAACGGTATTTTTTGTATATCTATTTGCCACAGAAATGTGCACATAAGGATATTATGTTCCATCATAATGTCTAATGGTCCTACAAATCCTTCAAAAAACTCTTCACTATTCTTCGAAAAAAGAAAAAAAACATGTAACAAAAAAAAAATTATCAAACCAAAAAGCTTTTGAGAGGATTTAAACCACAACCTTATCCTCCCTCCTGTATTTATGCTATTACACTGTGAGGATATTTTTGGGTATATGTTGTGTTCTATCAGAATATATAAGGGCCCTGCAAGTCACTCAAGTTATGTAAGAACAAGCTTTATAAAAATACTGCATTTGACCAGTGTTGCATATTTCATTCCAAAAATTCGAAATTAGGAAATAGCTATTTTTATTAACTGCAAAAAAAAAAAAAAAAAAATTAGTAAAGGAGAAAATTTATGTATTTTATTCAATATTCATTTATTCATCATTCGAGTTATTAAAAATCAACACCGTACAATTCACCTATCAGGTAATAAGATAGAACGAATCCTTTCAGACAATCCTCATCACATGAAAAAACTACTCTTATTCTTAAAATCTACCGATCTAGCTCCCCTCATTTAAACCAACCTCAGAAATGTGCGCCTCTAGCCCTGGCACGTAAAATTAATAATAATAAAAAAAAACATTTTTTTTGCACACTCATTAAAATTAATTTTATTTTCAGTATTTTTTTGCGAGGAGAGGGATAATTTTTAAATTTTGAAAATATCAAGCCAAAGATCTTGTAAAAGCCCTACATGGTGCCTAATGAATTTTGCTAGAAATCCTATGATTATAGTCATCATATGACTGTTTATTTATCAAATGGAGCGATTTACGGCTCTTTAATTTTTTTTTTTCAAATTTTAATCCACCATCATTTCAAGTTTATTTCCATTCAAATTAATGAGGACACATTGTACCTCTTTAATAATCCTAAACAAAATATTTACGATATGTAGTTATATTTGGTAAGAAGATATATATGATCAGAACTCCCTAGTACAACTGCTTTTTTCGTAACTCTCCCCAAATCTACTTGAGAGTCCAAAATTTTGATATTTTAGTGTCCTCGACTATTGGTTAAGAGATTTGATCATTTTAATTTCATTAATTTTATTTATAAGAAAAATTAATTTAAATTTATTAAATAATTTTCATAGATGATTTTCTGTTCGATTAAGTTTAGCTTGAATTTCTTTAAATTTTAGAGACTTTGAAGGCTACTCCTATCAATTTAGAAATTCAAAATTGAACTACTGTTTCGAGTCGGATGAAATATTGGCTCACCCATGAGTTTTAGGATTCCCCTCTCGCCTTCTTCCCTAATCGGGTAGTCTAGCCTAGTTTTTATCGTTGAAAATGAATTGCATTAAAAAACCCACAGGTAATTATAAATATTTAAAACTTATAATTTATTCTCACGAAGGATAATGAAAACAAACATCCGAAAATATTCTCGTAAAATAAATTTGTCGATGGAATTTTCCGATCTCCTTCATGACAATTATTAAGTTTATTACATATTCACATCACGCTGGAAATTTAAAATATAGCGCAAACAGAAGTGTTAACCCATCACCTGATTACTTAAAGCTCTCAGCATTCGACTGCTCCGTTATGTTAAAGATATTAATTGATAAGGTAAATAAATGAGTCATGTTTGTTCATCGAAAATTTTTTCAAAGTGAGATTGTTTGAAGTATCACGTGTTGTAGGCATTCTAATGTGTAATACCGGATTCGAAAGGTAAATACAATAAGAAATAAATATGGTGGAATTTTTTGTGAAAGATTACTACTTTAGAAGATATCTTAAGAGATCTCCAGAACCTTTAGAATTTCAATTACAAAATCACACTATAGTAGGATTTCATTTAACTCCGTATAAGCTCCTGTGAGGTATAAGGTATGCAATAAATCCGACATGAATGTTGAAATAATGGTTACGAGCATCATAATTTTTTAAATGCCTTCTAAATGAACTAAGCCAATTAGAGATGAATCATTGCATAGAAAATTGCCTACTACAAAATTTTGAAGGTTGTTAAAAATGAATAATTCTGTAATGAATGGGAATTGCGTTTAGTCCAAGGAGAGTAAAATTCGGGATTATATTCTAATTGAACCTATTTACCATGTATAAATTGCATATATACCAAGCCACCATTGATTATTCGTCCCTTATAGACAATATAGCATATGTATATGAACGTTACGATGTATAATAGCGATTAATTCGTTTTAAAGCGTTTTTTGTTAATGACCCATTAAATGACCATAATGTAATTTAAATTTCAAGTTAGTACGAAGCGATGTAAACAGTCATAGTATAATTCGTTTATTCACCTCGTGCTCTAGTTTTGTATCGTACAGTTACAAAATCATCTGAAATAAAAACACGGTGATTTAAGTACCAATATTGGACTCATATAGTTGGTTGTGCTCGCGATTCCATATAGAACAGAGTGAATAATATTTCGATAGTTCGCGCGTTTCGTCGAAATCGCGATGCAAATTTCAAACAAATACTCACGATCGTCGTAAGCTTTATGAAGCGATTCGTACATTTGCTTATACCATTTCTGATGATCCGTATCCCTTAATTCCTACGAAACGAAATATTTAATTAGAATACTCATGTTGCACGTAAAAAGTCGTAAAAACGTGTATTGTCTTGGCGGTGACGTACTGATCTTAAAACTGTGGGAATTCCTTCTTTGGTCGTTGGCCCAATTCCATCAATTTTCCTGCCAGATAGTTGAGACATTTTTTTCGGCCTCTTACTATTTTCGTTTTCGCTTTCTTCGTATTGTCGTTGCACCGTATTGTAGACTGGAAAGAAACGCGAAATAAGCAAAAAAAAAAGTGTAACACTTATTTTGAAAATTACAGTACGATCGAACGAATTGCGAAAAATTTCGCTCAGTTGAGGCCCCTTCGTCGAGCACGTTTAACCTGAGACTGCAATATTAATGAGAAACGACGAAATAGCTTTTCTTTTATCTACGAGGCTCGCGATAAATATATCATGTGTACATTGTGTTTTAAGTTGTTTAATCAGCATTGTTATCTTGGTGACTTAACTCGCGTACATATTTTTCGTTAGCCAAGTTACCCGTGAGACCGCTAGGTTTTTTTCGCCCAACTAACATGGGCCGGTTTGCATATCAAGGCTGAACCTATAAATTATCGACTGATCAGAAACACGCCCGATATTGTATCGCTTATTTATCTTTTGTAAATGGCGAAATTAGTTGAGCGTTACAAAATTTGATTGTTCGCGAACGAGGTAGCCGTTTAAACAATAATTAATTCGTTGCCAGGTATTACTCATTGTTTGTATTTTCAGACGACATCGACGTTTTAATTAGTTACGCTACGTATTTACGCGTAGCTACTGATATAGTATTTTTATCAACGGTCGTGTGGCTGCTGCGTGTATTTGGGTGTCGTCGAGATAAAACGATTCGAAGACAATTACCTATTTCGTTCGGTTCAATGTTCCTTTTATTCGTCTCTCGGTTTTCTTTATCATTCATAATATGATCTAAATATAACGCTCCTCTTGGTAACTGCCCTTCTGCAAGAAATAAAATCACCTAATTAAGTGCATATGAAAAATTAACGTCGATAAGTACGATATCAAGGCTTCAAAAGCTCATCGTTCATTAGCAGATTCTTAGAAACTGCGCATTGCATGTTTACACATGACATAATTAGATATAATAAGAGCTTTATGTTTTCAGTAATTAACTCGTTATCAGTTACAGAAGACGATATTAATTTATTTTTAATTGTAACCATGTTTAATGTCTCTTTTCAACGAAGAAACATTATCATTGAACAGGTGGCTCTCTAGGGTCAATTTTAATGTTAAAATGGAAATTGTAAATTAGTTGCTAATTCTAAATGGAGAATTACTCTTATTACCTCTGGCCTTTTGTAAAAGTGTTATAGTTGGGTTTTGAGCTCGTGGTAGTTTACTAGTTGTTGGACTAAAAGTAGTATTCACACCGTTACTAGTGCTAGTGCTGGTATATTGGTTTGATGTGAAGACTTCTTTAGATTCTTCGAAACGTTGACTCTTCTCTGTTAGCATAAAATTTGCAATTAATTATGGTACGAGATTGCGATATCGAAGTTAAATATAACTCATATGGTAATTACCAGAATTTTGGTATCCGTTGTTACATTCAGGGGTTTGGGAATGGGCATTCTTCTTTTTACTAACAGTGGTGATTACTGTGTTACTGCTGGTACTTCTTTTAAGGTTCGAATCGTTTGAATTTTGTTCTGTTAGCTGAAAGAAAAAATTATATGTTTGATATGAAAATACTTAAAAGTATATGATGAATTTATTAGCTGAGTTTCAAATGAAAACGATAGCTTGAATAGCTATAACAGCCTACCTAGTATGGGAAAGAGAGGTTGAGGAGGTTGGTGTTTACATGGTTGCGTTTCAGAGCATTTACAATTATAAGGCGAATGTTCAACTTTTTCAATATATATGATACATTTTTTTCCAGCATAGTTGTGAATAAAAATCGCGTAAAATTTGACAGCAAATAACTAATACAAATGCCAAAGAGTAATTTTTTTTTGGATTTTGAATTCGACTCAAAATGGCGGTTGGCTCGAATTTTGAGAAGGGCTGGAGGATGTTGTCATATAAAAAAGTAAGTTGAGGACACTAACATATTAAAATTTCAGCTTCTAAAGTGAATTTGGAGTGGAGTTACAACAAAAAGATTTTAATTTTGAAAAAATTTTTGATTTTTTTGGTTTTTTTTTGTTGTTATCGTTTTCTATTAATACTTAATTTTTTTCATTTGTAATATTTTACTTGAATTAAATCGTTTCCTCATTCAAGAAATTTAATTATTCACCTCACGAATACGATATTTCGACCAAAGCATTAGTAAATAAGCTCTTTCTCTTTGGAAAAGGAATCGTATCATGGAGGAAATATCATACTTATAAAGATCAGAATAAATAAGGGATTTTTTTTTTCAAATACGATAATGGTACAGTTTATTTTTTTCAAATAACAGAAAAAATGCAAGTTATTCATTTTGAAATTTGTGTAATTTACTTAAAAAAAAAAAAAAAATGTAACAGCCGATAAAAAAAAAAAACGTAAGCAGCCATGCCGCATTACTGGAGCTGAGTTTTTAACTGGGGCTTGTTTTGATCTAGTAATAACCTTGCTTAACCGTTCATCACTACAGGGCACACCCAATACCAAGTCTGAAAACCTCTACCCCATCCTTTCCAAAAACATTTAAGAAGTTGAATTTGGCACAAATGTAGTATTTCTTGCCATGAAATAATCATGTGAACACATATTTCTCAAATTATAACTATTTGAGGGTCCTCAAATTATCTTCAAATTTGTAAATCCGCCATTTTGGATCCATTTTGACTCAAATTTAAGTGGTTATATTCTGGTCACAAACTAATCCTACACACAAAGTTTGACCATTCTAGGCCGATTTGGTGATGAGATATGGAAGATTCATGAAATTTCCTGCAGCAATTTCCCCTCCAAAAGCCGTTTTTTGCTCTAACTCCCCTCCAAAATCACTGAGGAAGCTAAAATCAAAATACGTTTGTCACTTGGGCTCATTTTATCATATGACACAGCAATAAAAAATTTTCGACCCCTCCTGTACCCCCACCACTATTTTAGGTTGATAACCCCGCCTTCCCCCTCCAACATCATGTATGGAAGTGAATTCGGGATATAGTATACAACTTATCCCCAATAACCATATGAATTCATATTAATTACATTTTTACCAACTTGAGGCTCCTCAAGCTCTACTCAAAATTTTGATAATCCGCCATTTTGAATCCATTTTGATCCAAATTCAAGAGGTCATATTGTGGTCACCAACTAACCTCACACACAAAATTTGACCTTTAACTTGATTTGGTGGGGAGATATGGAAGATTCAAGAAATTTCATGACTCAAAACTTCCTCAAAAAGCCGTTTTTTGATCTAACTCCTCTCAATATGCACTCAAGAAGCTGAAATTTGGATATGTCAGTATCCGTGACTCACTCTTTCATATGAAATCAAAAACGAAAAATTTGAGCTATTTGCCCCTTCTCCAGTCTCCCTCAAAATTTGAGTGATCCGCCATTTTGAAATTTATCGAAAAAACAAAAAAACTATTTTTGCGCATTTTCAAGAAGAGTCTCTCACCAAATTTTGAGCGAATTTTATGAATACTCGCCGGCGCTACGCGTGGGAAAAAAAAATATATATACCAAAAAGTTGGACATTTGCCAGATGATTACAAATGGTCTGAAACGCAAAGATTTGAAGACCCCACCCTCCCTCGACCTTCCCTTCCCAAATCAGGTAGGCTGTAATAGCTATCGTTTTGTTAAAAACTCAGCTAAAAACACTCGCAAAAATATTTTTACGGTCTATTCTGGCCTTATTAGTGATCACATTTTGAAGTTGATAACCCCTTCTTTACCCCTCCAACATCAGGTATGCAGATAAATTGACGATATAGTACAAATTCTATTCCCGGAATAATCATATGACTTCATATTAATTACATGCTTACAAATGTAAGGCTTCTCAAGCTCTACTCAAATTTTATTGATCTCTCATTTTGAATCCATTTAGACTCAAATTCAAGAGGTCATATTCTATCGGATTTCATACTCTCCACTGTTAAAAATGGTAACCAAATCCTAGAGGGGATGACCCCGCCTCTTCCTTCCTTCCTTTCTTTCTTTCTTCCTTTCTTTCCTTCATCCTTTCTTTCCTTCCTTCCTTCCTTCCTTCCTTTCTTTCTTTCTTCCTTTCTTCCTTGCTTGCTTTTTTGCTTTCTTGCTTGCTTCCTTCCTGCCTTCATTGCTTCCTTCTTGACTGCCTTCCTTCCTTTCTTTCTTTCTTCCTTTCTTGCGTTTTTGCTTGCTTGCTTCCTTCCTGGCTGCCTTGCTTCCTTCCTTTCTTCCCAAATAGGTTAAGCTGAAAGACCTATCGATCGAATTGAAAACTAGCTAAAAAAATTAATATTTTTACTAGAAAACAATAATATTTGCACAAAAAAACCCATAAAAACACGTTTATTTTTTTTAATTAATTTTAGAAGAATTACGTAATTTTTACTTTTTTTCTTCTTTTTAACAAAAAAAGTAACATAAGTTCAATTTCAATGAAAAATCACTGATTAAAATTTCTTTTTTCATTCATGTAAGAACCTGATACTTGAAAAGTATTCAACAAAATTGTTCTTGCTTCTAAAGCAAAATAAAGAAAAACTAAATTCTTATATAGTTGAAAAGTATTTTATTTTTGTATTCAGTTGGAGAAAGAGAAATTGAAATGTAATAAAAAAATTGGTAAACTAAAATACTTCTTTTCATTAAAAAAAAATAAAAATAAAAAAATAATAATAATAATTATAAAATAATTGATCTTTTACTAGGACTTTTTCAATTGTTAATATTTTTGAACATTATCTTTCTTGGACTATATTATATTTTTCAATTTAAAAATATTGCAAAAATCATTAGCAGATAAAAAAAAATTAATAATTTTGTTAACATTTTCAAAAATTGTTTTTAACCTTAAATAAGTATGAAAATAAAATACGTTTAATCTTTGCTATTTTTAATTGTGATTTATTGCTTTACATATCCTTTCTTTCTTTAATACTAAACGAAACAAGATTCAACTTTTCAATCTCTTCGGTCTTAACACAACTCGTAAAAAATCGTGGTATCATATTCGAGCATATTTGATTATTCAGCTTCGATGCATCATACTATAGCTATACCCACTTTACAATATCTTTTGACTCGAAGCTATTTTATCGCCGAGTAATGAATTAAAATAAATTTCAAATCAAAGCGTACGACAGCCTTCGAATAAATTCAATACATTTTTCATCGGCAGCACACCACGTTGCGAATCAACATTGCAAATTGGCCAATAAAATCGTCGTATTTTAATTTTAATACGAGTACCACAAAATATAATCATCAACATTGCGTAAAATTGTGCAGCCTCGTAATATACATTAAGCTACAACGTAATACCGATGGAAACGAGGAACTGTGTATCATCTTACGATCTTACCGTAGATCTCGCAGTAGCATTCTTTCTGGAAAGGGTCGGAGATTCGAATTTAACCGGTCTGTAGGATTTTCGTTCGTTGGTCGGACTAGAAGGAGCGCTGCGAGGAGACCACACAACCGGCGTACTCGATCCGGAATCGTTTTTCGGCTCTTTTGGTTGATCGCCGGCGTCCGAAGAGCGGCGCTCTAATTTACGAGTTTGTCCAGGAGACCAAACACCTGAAAATAAAAATCGTTCGGAGTGATAAAACGGGCGTAACTGCGTAGAATGCGTTTTGTTTTTGGAGTCGACGATGGACAACTGGACGTCTGGTTGTAAACGAGAAGGTCACGATTATTTTAGTGTAAGAAATAAAAAATAGAGATTTATTCGGCGTGACGACCTTATTGAGCATTCTTCAACGCGCCGTGATTAATTGTTAGCGCGAGCGAGGCGCGTAATAGGCTCGTAAACTCGTACGTAAATATTTCGAAATATGTACGATTTTTAGGCTTCCTTTTAATCTTGTTAGTGGTATCGATTGACTCGACACTCGATGTAATTTTGATTGTTTACTGTGCTCGTCAATGCGAGTGAATGGAAATTAGGAAATTTTACTCCGCTGTAAACGAATGAATATGAATTATGAAAGGTATGGGAATATCTTTTCAGAATTCTAGACGGAGAAAAAAACGCACGTACGACTTGAAACTAATTTAAAAAATACTAGTCCTTTAGATGAGTTATTTTAGGGTGACGTTAATTATAACTCTACGCAGTCCTGCTATATACAACGTGCACCACTTCATATTCAATAAATCTCTGTCTTTCGATACGTTAACGGTGTTTACGTTCGTTTAGGAGTACTAGTACGACGTTTCATTTAGCATTTTACTAATGTACTGTGTTACCAACACACACACACATGGGTTAATTTCACAACATACTGGTTATATGTAAAATTCATACCTGCGTAGGGCGCCGATGCTTTAAATTTCGGAATTAATTTCGTCGGCTCAGGCATCCTGTACTAAATATAAGATGACGAACCGCGCAAGATATAGATATTTGCGAGTTTTTAAATCGTTATCACAAATTAACACCTAAATCGACGAATATAAACAAATGAGTTACACTATCGTTGCTTACTCTCGTTTAATTAGCGTACGCAATTTTACACCCAAAGTGTCATCGTTAATTCGCTTCGTTCGATTTGAGGAAACAAAAAATTTCAATTTAACCTTGTTTTACGTTCGTCTAGAATGATGTAAAAATATTTAATGAACGAATAAATTACACAGTTTTATCGTAGCTCCGATTTCTCGATAATCGATAACTTTTGATGCGGTAATCAAGTATAATTGACTAATTTATTTTAACGAATCCCTCCGTCGACCCGATGATTCTCGGAAATAACACTTGTGTATAAAATGCGTACCTTGCTTCGTATTGTTACCAAATATACTAGTACGTCACTATTTGCCATTTCACGTTGAACAAATGTCCTCTTAATGCATATCCTTTTTTTACCTATTTTTTACGAGTAGAAAAATTTTTAATTAAAAAAAACTGTATCATTAAACGTGTTATTTTTAAATACATTTGTTGCGTACATTTTACGTCTGATTTCGAGAACCAGTTTCTTCGACTAATCACGATAACTAAAAAAATTTTAATTTTAAGAAACGTTTCCACAAAGTATATAATTAATACTCGCTATGACTCGTGTTTATGAGTATAATTCGCTGGCACTTGAATGTCACCCTAAGTAGAACCAGTTTTAGATGCATATTTCGAGTCTAAATAACTGTATTTTAAGCACTCATTCCTTCATATACGTTTTCGGTATTGGAATTTTAAATTCAAAATAATTCGATAAGATATCAGCTATTAGTTATTATTTAATTCCCCGTTATCAATGCATAACATCCACTAAATACATGTGTATCTTCCTCGAAGAAGTTATTACACGATTATTTGAAATCTTACTTAATGCTGAGTGAATACTGAGTAGGTACATGAAGCGAAATGAAACCTTGAAAAATAATTTCTTTAATGAAAATTACTCGTGTTATCGTTGACAATAAAATTATACTCGGACTCTCACGCACGATTTTCAAATATTCAGCAATTCATGCGTAGTAAAAAAATTATTTTTGAGTCGGGTCACCTATTAAAGAATCGGAATAGGTATAACTTTTATTTTAGTGAATTGCTTTCTTTTTAATTATATTTGCTACCATTAATTTTTACAACTGAAAAATTTAGCTTGAAATCTTTTCTAAAATTAAGATTTGTCGTAGGTTAGGGGAATTCAGGGCACGAACCGAGTTGGATCGATTTTTTTTTTTTTTAGAAGTAAAGGCAAAGGAAAAATAGTTGCCAAACGAGTCTTAGGTATCATGAAAAATGTTAGCTCTCTAAGTAGATAAAGATGCTTGCTGCAATGAAGTTGAATCTTTAAAAATTTAAAAATTAAAAAAAAATTATTTTATTATGTGATATAAAGACTGAAAATTTCACATCCATCGATTTTTCAGAACTGAGAAGATCTAAAGCTTTTTCATTTTTTTTAGCATCAAGTTTTGTTTATTTTGAAAAATCAGTAGTAAATCAAGTAAAAGTAGACAATTTACATTTAAATTGAATATTATGAAGTCGATTTAAGGTTCCAGGAGATGAAGTGCGTCTGATTTCTACGTCACAGGGTTCCATCTGGCCCCTCTTGGGAGCTTGAGCAGAGAAGCAAACTACCCTCTCTGTTCCTCCTTCTCCTCGGCACTGGGTAAAGCATCTAAATAATATTATTTTGATACAGAGTTATGATACGTTGGGAATCCCTTTGAGGTGAAAATTCGTCATGTTTAGTCCTCTAAAGAGCTCAAATCATGCCCATACTAAGCACGCTATCTATAATTACCCATTAATTACTAATTTTTGTAATTATACCAACTTTGTTTTTTTTTTTAATTATTATTTATGCGCCATGTACCGCTACTGTGACGAGAGGCGCATGGGGAAATGAATTTATGTGGAGTAGTAAAGATCCATTTGTACTAACACTAAAAAAAAAATCAGAAAATTTAAATCCTCTGGATTTTATAAATTTGTTTCATCTTTGAGACGAGAAAATTGAAATTATGGACGCAAAAAAATCAAACTGTACAAGAACAATTTTTTATAAGAATTCAGATTTTTGAAAATGTTGGCCTCTATTTAACTGGTGGTTCCATAGACTTTAAGTATTAAAATTTGTTCTCGTTGTTTTTTTTTTTTTTTTTTTTTTTTTTAACAATTTTCAAAGAAAAATCGACTGACTCCATCAACTGACTTGTAAATTCACTATAGGGAGGACACGTGATCGCACTGAAAGAAACACAACGTATCATATGATCACCAAAGAAAGAGGAAAAAAGTGACACATTAAAGATATAAGACGACACTTTTTTCCTCTTTCGTCATTATCATTCTATAATAATATTATGGTGAGTTGTGTATGTAGTAGTGAAGTCACGTGATCTCTGACGTAATGACTTTCTTTTATTATTGAAGGCGCTGTTAGATAAAATCGGCTAGTTTAACCACCTCACCCACCACTGTATTAAAAAACATTCATTTTATCCAAGTTACTTCCCCCTTCCACTTCCACAAAAAAATTATTTCAATTTTTTAAATACCTCTGAGGACGAAACCTATAAATTAAGCTTGGGTTGGAGTAGTTTTTAGATCTCTTCAGATGAGTTTCGAAAATCGATTTTCTAAAAACAATTAAAAAATCAACAACAAAATCGACAAAACAGTTATAAAAAATTATCAAAACCGATGAAAAAATCGATAACAAAATAATAAATTTAAAAACAATTTTTGCTCGATGCTTTTTAAGAAACATTACCTACTTTCATTTTTGGACACCTTATATTTTTGGCGTTGACGTTTAGCTATTAGACATTTTTTCAATTTTTGAATTTTTTTGTTAGGAGGGGAAAAGGGCTGGTTTTTAAAATATTTTTTTTAATTTTAGAATTATTTTCATTTATATTTTTTTTTCATTTTTGATATTTCTGTAAATTTTTGAAATTTTTTTGCTTTGTTTTTGTCTGTTTTATTTGATTTTTTTTTTTAATTTTCAATTTCTAAACTCGAAGCAAATTATTAGAAATGTTTTGTATTTTTGGGACTGAAAATTAATTTTTAGACATTTTTTCAATTATAGAAATCATTTTCATCTTTATTTTTTTTTTCATTTTTGATATTTCCATAAATTTTTGGATTTTTCCATTAAAAAATCTTGATTTCTAAATTATTATGGATGTTATTTATTTTTTGGGGTTGAAATTTCGTTTCAAGATATTTTTTCAATTTTTGAAGATTCACTTATTACATTTTTGCATTTTTTTTCTGTTCATTTTTCAAGATTTTTTTATATCTTATTTTTAAATTATCGAAATAATTTTCATCTTTTGTTTTTCGTTCGTGATATTTTTATCAATTTTGGACATTTTTTTATTTTTGGGTATTTTTTTGTTTTGTTTTTGTTTATTTTATTTTTATTTTTTTTGGAATAAAAATTCTAGTTCATTTTAACCATTCTCAGTGGCAATTTCCGATTTCATTTTGACTTTAATATATAGAGAGATTTAGTATTTCATCATGCATACTACAGCACTTGAACATAAAGTTTTTCAAATTAAAATGTCTCACTTTCTATATTTCAAGTTGAAGAAAAAATCGCAATTTCTTTTCCACCTGTACCAGCAAATAAGATTTAAATTGAAAGACCGAGACTCCCAATATTGACGTATTCGTTACATATCGCCCGTACTTTACTAATGAATGATTTTTAAATGTAGCGTGATTAGCACACGATGATGTGGGATTGGAAAAAATTAATAATTTTTTTCACTCGTGGTATAAATTGAGATCGTAGTAGCTGTTTGATGAACACGTACCCGCATCATTTAACTGGTTTTGTTTCAGTGATACCCTCTTTTTCTAGTCACGTTCATTAGATAGCATTGGTGGTAATTCGTAGTAGCTTTACCACGATATGGGCTTCGTTTATGAGCTGCTTCTAATAAAAGATTATTTATATATACCTGTATAAATATATTCCTATTCATCTCATAATAAGTGAATTAAACTGTAGTGAAGTCTGCATTCATACCACACGACACTTTTTAACCTCGGACTCCTCTGTTTTGTTTATGAAATTGAGTAATTTGTATTTTTCAAGCTCTCCTTTCATCATCTTGTATTTGCTGGAGGTTTTCGGGAACGTATTACAATTTTTATTGCTCTGATGAAACTAGGAAAACTGATTTTGTTATCAATCTCCCTTCACAACCCCTATAAGAAGTAACTTCAAATGCTCAATATTAATACTCTCATTATTAGATACATAAAAAAAAAAAAGATTTTTCTTCTATATTCTAAGTATGTATTTTTTTGAAAATCAAAATTCAGATTAAAAAGTGTTTCGTGTTTTTGTTGGTAAATTCTTTTTTTGGAGGTTCGGATTATGTAGAAAAATCCTATATCGTTTCCTCGATAATTGTATTTAAAAGAAAAACAAAATACAAAAGCCTGTATAGCGTAGTTTGTAGGATTTAATATTCATAATCTGATTAAAGGTTATTAACAGGGCTAGATCTCGTATGCCAGCGAACGTGCTACAACAAGTGTTAATTTGTTCAAAGAGATAAAAAGCAAGACTTCGACGAGTGTCAACAATGCCGCTCTTATTCAAATAAGATACGAGAAGGCGTTTATTGAATGAGAATTTTGGAAGATATTTTATTCTACACAATACTAGTAGTTACTCAGTCCCATAAGTTGTGGAAAAAGCTCCCATTGACCGAGAACGTTCGATAGCTTCGATTTTTAGACTCGAGATATTTCTAGATACTTTTGTAATGGAATTTCAGTTATTTCCGCGTAGCTGTTGTGCTTCGAAAAACGTAGTAATATTTACGCTAGCTTTGCAAACACCTCGTATACTTATCGCTCGAAAAACAAACTCTGATAACAATTGTTTGCGATCGAGTAGCGAACTTCGTAGACACGACGACTTCGTGACTTACATCCGAAAAAACGTACACTCGACGATTCGGTAACAATACGAATTGAATTGCAACGAGAAAACAGAAAATTACTCGTGAGCATCTACAATAGAAAAACCATCGCCACTCAGTGCAGACGAACTTGAAAAGCTCGAATACGCGAAAAAATGATCTTCACGACGCAACACGATATCACGCACACGCACCACTTATCACTAAAATAAACCGGTGAAAAAACGCGCACAACACGTAAGAGAAGGTCTGTCATTCATTCATGAGAACGTTATCAGTAAACCGAAACGCGTTTCGTATGTTGTATCGGCGATATCGGTAGAAAAGCTTCGCTTTCTCACGACACCTTACGACCGGACGCGTCCGCGCTCATTATCACCTGAGGTATCCGATGACGTATGATAGGACAAATTATTAATAATACGGCGCGTTTTACAAGGTTCCCTGGTGCTAGTCCAACTGCTCGTCGTGCCGCCGCAAAAGAACCTAACGCGAGTCTCTACGCACATGTAAGTGCGGGTGTTTTTCATGCCCCGCGTCACCACCTCATCCCTCCCCGTCCCGCTACGCCGTCTGTATTTAAAAATAACCGGTGAAAAATAAAAAATACATATTAATTCTTCGAATGACGGAGCGTCCACTTGCATTTCGGACGTATCGATATTAAGGAAATTTACAAATGCGAAATTTCTCTTCGACCCGGTGCCAATAATACGTCGCTTCTGGTTTATATCGCCGATTCGTTCGCATTTTACAGTCGTAAAAACCGGATTCCGCAGGTGACTCGGAATTCGCGCCGAAACGTGTGCGACGAACATTCCACGCCACCGAGGTCGTCATTGATGAATCCATGGGGGTTGTTTAGGGTGTGATAATGGATGTTCAATGTCGAACCGTAATCCGGCATTGATTGCTATCTTTTCTGGTTTACGTCCAGCTTCAATTGCTGGCCTTACGAGGGTATGTTGATGGGTATATCGACGAGATGATGGGTCTTGGACAACGATTCTCCATTAAGGAGTTCGAAATGAATTTTTCGAATGACATGATGCGTCCTAGGAGGTCATATTAGATTTAGAAATAGTCATCATTAGCAATAGTAAAAGTAATTAAACCTCTCTGATTTGGTGGATGAGCGTGAATCATGATTTTGTCGTGCTACTTATCGAATGAAAGAATATAACCTTTTTTATTGGAAATTAAAAAGTAATTAATTTTGTATATAACAGTTTTTCTCCTAAATGTCGTGTTTACCGACAAAAATGCAAAATCATTGGGAAAAACAATGTTATCGATTATATATAAGGAATAAATCGGAAATACTTTTTAGCATTCCAATGCATCGTACACAAAAAATGGACTTGACCTTTCTTATTGGAAATTAAAAGTAGAATAATTTTGTATAGAGCTATTTTTCTCGCAACCACCATATGTATCGAGATAAATAGAAAAAATTACCAAAATTAGTATTTTGAAACATCTTTCGAAAATAAGTTGATGAGTTACTTTTTTCACCTTATGTGGAAAATTTTCAAAAATGATTTTTTTCATAAATATGTAAAAAACAGCTCCACTGATAACATAACAAGTGGAGTAGCCATGGAGAGAGGGGTGAATCTCCCAAAAAAGAATTTTTTGCTTTATTACCTCAGGATTCGATGGTAGGGCAAAAATAGCTCAGTGCAATTTCGTTCTACACTAAATTTCCTACAACTTTCATTTGAACATTTATTTGATATGACTTGTAGGTGGGGTGTTGGGGGGTGGTAAGAAGTGTAAAATATGATATTTTTGGGGCTCCAATACAATTCATTCAATTATGCTATGTAGCATTGTATAAATGTATGCGAATGGAAAATGTATATTCGACCGCTTTTGACAACGTACCAACCCAATAATAACCCTATGGAGGTGTCAGATCCCTCCCCTCTCACCCAAACTAAGTATGAATGTTTTCATGCTAGTTAAATGCGTTTAATATTCTACATAATTATGTATCTATAACGAGGCCCACGTTAAGGGCAAGGCAGACTGGGCAGTTCCCCTGTGCGGTATAATTTCGGAGGGGGGAGCAAATTTTCTGATTTTCTTTTTTTGCAAAAAATGTTTGTTTCATTTTAATCTTGACATTTCGACTGCTGCGTGGGCAAAAAAACTTTATAGTATAAATATAGAGTATTTCATATTTTCGTTCAAGAATTACCATGTTTTTTCAAAAATTAAAATTTTGAAAATGAAGATATTCTCTAAAACTTCATCTCGAAGGTTGGGAACGGCTTTGAAGAAAATTTTTTCTGTGGCAGCACGCCTGACTGACACCGGGGTGGCAAAATCCTTAATAAGGCCCTACATATAACATTTACGAACTACATACTAATGTATAAATATATTTGGGGGGTGAGGAGATGGGTCTGGGACCTACATAGGATCATTTTGAAGTTGATATTAAATAGGCTAAAGCAATGCTGCCAACATTTAACAAAAATATGTATAATGTAATTTTTTTGAAAATGGTTTGAGGACTCCTAGCTCCCTTTCAAATGGTCAGTTTCAGCTGTAAATTTGATAAGGACAATTTTTTTCAGCCCATTCTAATGTATATTTTTATTGAATGTTGGTAATATTGCTTTAGCCTATTTGCAACTTTGACTTCAAAATACTGAAATCAACTATATTAATTATAGCTACTGTTGAATATTCAAAAAAACGCATTTATTTGAAAAAACTATTTTTTTCAAAAAACAGCCTTTTTTGAACACCATGTAGATTGTAGAGAGATAAAAATGGTCTTGGATCTGGAGGAAAATGGCATAGTCGAATTCAATGTCTCAAATTGCATCTTTTGTGTGCTAGTTATTTTTTTTCACAACTCTTCTTTTTGGGAGGGGGTGGGGTCGAAATAGAAAAACAGCGATTTTCTCGAAAATGGCATTAATTTGAGGACCCCTAGCTCCCGTGCAAACGGTTGCTATTTCAACTCAAAGTAAACAACATATTAGAATTTCATGAAAATAATGGACATTTTTTATTTCAGTCCACCTTAATGTACTATGATGCCACATAGCATAATTGAATTAATTGTAATGGAACTACTGAAGTACCACATTTTACGCACTCCTAACTCTCCATCTACAAGTCATTGTAAAAAAATATTTGAATAAAAGTTGTAGGAAATTTAGTGTAGAACAAAATTGCTCTGAACCATTTTTGCTCTACCATCAAATCCTGCAGAGATATAAGGAAAAATCCGTTTTGTAGTAGGGAATTCACCCTTTTCCCATGAGTTACCTTTAACATCTTGCAATGGGACTAAGTGTTGCGAAATCATGGAGTTTTTATCATTTTGTATAAGATTTCAATCTCAAAGAAATAGTTGAGTATAGGAATCAATATTTTCGCAACTCAAGATAGCTTATGAAAAAAAAGAGAAAAAAAACATATATAAATTAGGTAGCAAAATAATAACAATTGAAAAACAAAAAAAAAAAAAAAAAACGAATAAAATTCATAATTCATCAGAAACATACAAAATGTAAAATAGACAAATCCTGCGAAGGAAATCATTCTCGTTTTTGATAAATAACACATACAATTTTATCACAAAATTGAAAATTATTCTTGAGCTAAAAGTAATTAATGAGGTACTGGAAGATGAGGTATACCCGAACCTCCAAAGACCCTTCCATAGCTACACTACTGATTTTCATATAATCATGTAATCAACATTTTCTCAACAAATATAATATAAATTCGAGCTTTATATGTTTTCCAATTTTTTCTTCTCAGGAAGAGTGAATTATGTTTTCTTCTTTTCGAATGGATATTAAAGCTAATAACAATTTTTTCCATCTTCCTTCCTCTCTCTATTCATTAACCAATAATTTTTTCTTACATTGTAACAAACATAAATATTCTTCACTTTGAAATCCACTTCGTGAGCATCAGTTTCCCGAACCGCGATATTTAAATGCTCCGGACATTCATGTACTTGTCAAATTTCCAAAAAACGTGACTCACACGATCAACCGTACACACCGTCTGAGTAAAGTAGAAAAAAAGTTTCGCGATTTATAACAACGTTTGGCTTGAATGACTTTTGAAATGTAGGTCATTCCAGATATAAATGAACAGTTGAAATGATGAAATTAGGCTACACCCTGAACTCCATCCCTTTCCTTAGTTTTGTGGCCTTTATAATTGTAGGTGACGAGTTTAAATATACGTCCGATTTGCATTAACGTTAAATCTTAATTTATTGCTATACCAACCATCGTCCATTTGGCTGAGAAAGCCGTTTAGTTTGGTATCAATGTCATTGAAAAGCGATGATCTACTTCCGTTCTGTAGGCAAATCTTCGAATCTGGGCAAATAAAATTTTTTATTTTATTGCCGATTAATGGAGTTGGCGAGTTGGTATGCGATGATGCTCGTAATATTAATATCGATTTTACGTAATTATGCTATCATTGTGATCATGCATTAATTTTAAAGCACCTTGAGTTAAGAGATTTTTGACTCGAATACAGTGAAGCGAGCAATTTCATGTTTTTTCTTTCATTCATATTTTTACGTATGAGATAACGAATGAAAAATTTAACTATGGACTGTTACACTGAGAACTTACAAAACACAATTTTAAAGAATCATAATGCAATTATTATTCCAACAACAACAAAAATTACGTGAAATAAATTGGATATGAAATCATGCAATTTTATCAAGATAGAACCTAAGACGCTCGCGATTTTCTAGTTCTCCACATTGAATTTTTTTAGTGAAACGATTTTATTGTATTTTTCAATCAATATTAGTTGTTTCAGTTTCCAGAAGTATATGTACGCTATAGTCTAACCTTTAGATTTCTTCAATAATTTCATTTTCTTCAGTGATAACTTTATTTAACTGAATGGTATCATCGTCAATTTTTTTCTCATTATTAGGATGTTAGAGTGAAGTCAAATTTTTCACAGAATGATTTTTTTTAATAAAAAAATATTTAAACAAATATTCTTAGTAAATGTGACTGCACTAATTTTCCTAAACAAAAATATTCATTAAAAAAAAATCGACATTACTCTTTGTTTTTATTTTGGATTTTTTTTTATTCCTTTGTGGTTCCTCATTGTACAAATGTTTTCTTATTGTTGGACTTTTTTTATTTTACAATATTCTTCACGTTTTTCGCTTCTTTTTTTTTTTTTCAAACATTTTTTCATTCCTAAATATTTTTTCATTTTTTGACATTTTTTCTTAGTTTTGGATTTTTGTCTAAAAACCAGTATTTGAAGTTTTTAAG
Organism: Phenacoccus solenopsis; assembly: GCA_009761765.1. NCBI lineage: Eukaryota > Metazoa > Arthropoda > Insecta > Hemiptera > Pseudococcidae > Phenacoccus > Phenacoccus solenopsis. Next base: position 11,518,319 of record CM019752.1, read on the forward strand.
TTTTTGGACTTTATATTATTTTTTTTCCTTTGTTAGAAGTTTCTTTTCATCTTTTCATTTTCATGGGTTTTTTACTGTTTGATTTTTTTTTTCGTTTTTGGAAAATTTTACAAAAATAATTTCTTTTTGAGATGTATGTATTTTCTTGAACTATTTTTATTTGAAAAATGAAATTCATAAACAGAAGTACACAGAAATATAAACATTGATTCATTTTCATTTTTTAGGGGAAGAGAAAAGATGAATTCTAAACTTTTCCCATTTTTGGGAATTTTAATTTTTTGAAGTATTTTCTTATTTTTAGACGTGTTTGATTAATTGATAATGTTTTCGTTTTTGGACATAATAAAAAAGAAAATTTTCAAAATGTAGACTACCTACTCAATGGTGGTCCCTTATTCTGTAATGAGCAGTTGGTGTTTTGAGAAAATATGTTGAAAGGAATCCTGAATGCACACCCTCGGAATTTCCGAAATGCCCAAAAAAGAAAGAAAGATGCAAAATATAGGTAATTGAAATTTTATGTGACTAAATACTTCCAAGTATGTGCATTTCTTGAAACTTCTCAAGAATAGGTGTAAACCTGAGCATTGTACAATTTTTACAGCTCCAACTACTCACTGAAAGGGGAATAAAAGAAAAAAATTACCATAAAAAATAATTTTATGATAATTTTTTTAACATGTCCTGTGGATGAGTACAGTAAGATGGATCAAATTTCGTTTTTTTTTTTTTCAAAAATTGAAAGGAGTGAGATCACAGTAATTACTAATTGACCTGAAAAGAATATCATAGAAATTTCAGCACCCCTAAATCAATTTTCAAGGATCCCAAAATAAATTCAAAATTTTAAAAATTTTCCGAAAAAAAAAAGAATTTTGGGCAGTTGAAAATTTTTTTACATTTCAAAATTATATTTTAATATCAGAAGACTAAAAAAAAAATTTAAAAAGTATTAAGAATGTTTTGGAGATTTCTAGTTATTTTTGTACAAATTTTCTCATTCTTGGATGATTTAAATTTTTCAATCGGTACCTTTAATATTCTTTCCATTCATGGGTATTCCTTCAAAAATTTTTTTGTTTCTTATTCTTTATACGAAGGTACTTCCTCCAAAACGAAAGGCACGAAGTGGACGTTGAATTTAAATTTTATGAAACAAGTGAGTCTCTCTTCCATCTTAGGAAATTAAAGTTGATTTTTTTTAATGCGACTATTACGCTATTATTTAGTATCTTTGTTGAGTCCCGATCTAAGAGCACTTGCTCTCTTTGCTGTTCTCTCTTGGTAATGACAACATTCGAATTCATTAGACAAATACGTTATCGACATAAGACACAACACGACACATACAAAGATAGGAGAGCTCGTGGCTATTTGGCTTTTGAAAAAGAACAATACGTCACAGAGTCACAAACGCTTGCATTTAAATTCGGCTATCACGACGCATGCTTTTTATAAACCACGATAGCCTATTATTCTACATACCTCGCTTGCTCAAAAATCCATTTACAGCTTTGTCAATTTCCATAAATAATGTACCCTTTTCCTCATAATAATCTGCAAACGATAAGATACCGTTTAATTATGTAATTAAATGGGCTGATTCTTTTCATTTTCAATTCCCTTTGGTAGAATAATTTTTCGATCTTAGAAGAGATAAAATCAGCGTGTATTTTCTCTTTTACATAAGTACACTAGTAGAGAGCCCAAATGGTATGATGAACCAATCGCGCGAGAAATTTAAATCGATACGTATTAATTATCGGATTTTTATTTAATACAAATAAACCATACCCGGTAATTATAAAAGTGAGAAGACTAGAGAAAGTACTTAGCGACGATACTGACGCGTTTTTACGAGAAGTAAATTAATGATATAGATCTAGAGGTATCGATGTACACGAATCGATGGTTGATAGGATACGTTTATCGTTTAATCACTGCAATTTAATACGTAGTATCTATAATGCCTGAAGGAAATAGATACTAGATAGGTTACTGGACACGTGAACGTGATCGGAAGCGACGAGATGTCGAAACGATGAATATATCTCCGGAATAAATATTCAGGCGGGTATCTGCTAACGCTCGGTTGTAAATTCAATCGCGAGACTCCTTATTTTCCAAATTCGAGGCGCCAAATACGTCGCGGAACTTTGACCGCTATACTTAGCCAAGATATCCCCGCGAAGCGTACCCATTGGGAGTAATTCATTAGTGTATAAATATATCGTAGAAGGCGCGAAGAAATTACGAGTTGGAAAAAATTTGCACGTCGTCGTACGCTGAAAACAACGGACTGTGCGGACTGTTTACAAAAATAGTCAAGCAACGTCCGCGCGTATATACGCTAGAAATAGCAACGTATGTTGGCGTACACACTTCCTTTACCTACATATAGGTTACACAAATAAAATGCGCAAGTTGAACGAGATGGCGTCTCTGGAGTACGTGGCGGTTATTTTATTTGCGTTGAAATATCTCCAGTCTTTCAAATTCACTAATCCGCGTGAAAGTTGCCAATCAAAAAGTTCTGGGGGCCCACGCGTTTTGGAACTGGCGCAAAATTTTCGAAACGGTTGAGAAAAAACGCCTCGTATCGTCCGGAACCATGTGCGTGTTTGATTTGGCAGCCGATCGCTAATTTCGTTTGTTTTGATTGCCCACACTGCGTCGGTTTTCTGTTACCCTCGCGATACTTTAAAAACGATAAAACGCTCGGTTGGTTTCGAAATATGACCGAATGGAATAACTAGTGACTGTATATTAGTTTAAGGTAATTGAGCGTTTGAACGATTAGAAGAGATGAAAGGTGGTTCAGATTGTTCGAGAAAACATCCTACCTTTGTACGTAAATTTTTCTAATGCTTTCAACTTCATATCCTACTATAGTTCCTGTGAGCCAAAAAATACTTTACACAATGAACTTTTTTAGTTGATGAGGACCTGAAAAATAATGCCCAAAAGTACTTTCACGAAAGCCCTAAAATTAAATAAATCAAGTTCCCGATTTCAAGGGTGCGAGGAGAGAGGAACAAGCTCCAAGTGTGCTCAAGAAAACTTCCTTCGTTTGATCAAGAATGGCGAGTTCTTATTTTGTCGTGTAGTTTATCGAATAAAAGAGCATAATCTTTTTTATTTAAAATGAAAAACTAATTAATTTTGTTTATGACAATGTTTTTCACGAATATTTTTTATTTTTTCATTTTCCTTCAATTAAAATTCTTTATCTAAATAATGAAATTAAATCTAATATTATAACAATTAAAATTATTAGAAATCAATGATTTTGATATTATGAATATTTAAACTTTAACAATAAATTATCGAGAAAAACGCAAAATTATTGGTAAGAACAGTATTGATATTACATAAGCAATAAATCGGCAACATTTTTCTCCATTCCAGTGCATCGTACACAAAAAATGAATTGAATCTTGTGTACAGGGGCGTACCGAGGACCTTCTTCAGAGGGGGGGGGGGAAGAAAACCAAAAATTGCCAACTAATACCATGAAATTTTACCAACTGTTGACCTTTTTTTTTTTTAATTTTTTTTTTGCTCCACGAAAATAAGATGTTAAATAAATACGATGTCACAGTCTTGTTAGTCTTCAAAAAATTTAAAAATAGCTGTAATAATACTGCGCAAGTGGTCAAGTTTACCAACTTTACGCTAAAACTCCAAATTTACCAACTTTCCAAAAGCCAAGGGGGGAAGCTCCCCCCTCCCCCCCTTTCAGTACGTCTCTGCTTGTGTAGGAAATTGAATGTAAAATTATATTGTATGCAACCGTTTTCCTGGTAACTGTCATATACATCGATATATATGGGAAAAACTAACATCTTCCAAAAATTTTTTGGCTTAGAAATCGTTTTATTTGAAAAATGAATAGCATCTTTTTTGTTTAAAATTACAAATGAATTAATTTTGTTAATTTTCTTATTCTCTCTAAATGTCGTATTAATTAAGATAAGCGATAAAAACCTGTTTTTGGAGATTTTTATCTCTATACTCAGTTTTAGGAATCATTATGATCGTTTGATTTCCTGAAAATTTCACCATGTATTTAGATTGGCATTTTTGATAAATAAGTCTAAAATTAAATTTTTCAAGTGACTTTTGACCATTAATAACGTTCATTTTACATCTTTCATAAGAGCTGGTACATGGATGATCGCGAGTGGGTTAAAGACATTCATACCTTTCATCATAGAGAAGCCTCTTCTCGAAAACACTATGTTTCGAAGGCCACCAAAAATAATTTCAGGAGCAAGTTTTGACCTTTCATTCAGTCTCTCCCCCTTAAACACTTTTTAGTTCACTAAAATTGCGCTCCATCAGATGATGTAGCTAAAATTTTCTCATAGGTGTAAGAGGGTCGTACAAATATTTTCAGAATATCTCGCATACACGGACGATGTTGTGACGTAACCGGAATTTTTAGAGGGGAGCAGGGAAGCAATGTATAGTTTTGCCTTTTTTTTTGTTAATTGACGCCGTGTATAGTCCTGTGGCTAGAGGCGTTTTTATTTAGGATATCTTAAATTGTGGAATATAGTGAAACAGACTGTAAGAATTTAATTACGTTGGTGTTTTTCACCGGATCATTAGCAAGAATGATATCCATTTGAGGTTGAGGAAAATAAGTATTTCTGTAATTGCTAAATTTGAGGCATTCTGTAAGAATATGGGCGATTGTTATTGGAACGTTGCAGGTTGTACAGAAGGGCGTCGGAAGTCTATTTAAGAGGTGGCCATGAGTGAGAAGAGAGTGACCTGTATGTATACGGTGATAATAACTTCCTCTTGGCGTTTGAGATGACTGTGGTACTCTGCTTTCTTTAGGTTTGAACGAAAATTCGTTGGAATGCGCCATTAAATGAACCTTCTAAAGGTTAAGCTCGTTAATCAATATAAATACGATGTTGAAGAGGTGATGGGAAGTTTCTTACCTTAATTACATTTGATTTGATAGTACGTTACATTACGGGATATCAGCTTTATTTCACAAAAAGTGCGTATACTGGGTAATTTTTTTTTGAAAAATCAGGGTATTTACCTACCATAAAAAAAGAAGCCAACCCCGTCTAGAATATGGTTACCACTTTTAGAAGTGGCGAATAGGGAATCTAATAGAATATGACCTCTTGAATTTGCATCAAAATGTATCCAAAATGGCGAATTATCAAAATTTTAGTAGAGCTTGAGAAGCCTCAACTTGGTAAAAATGTAATTTTAATATGAGCTCATACGATTATTTGAGATAAGAATGATGCTATATTCCCAATTCAACTCTATACATCACGTCAGAGGGGATAAGGAGATGTTAATTAACCTCAAAATGTGGTGAGAGTACATGAAAAGTTGAAAATTTTTTTATTGTGGTGTTATATAATAAAATCAGGCCAAGTGACTAAACTATTTTGGTTTTAGCTTTCCAACTGAATTTGGTGGGGAATTACAGTAAAAACTACTTTTGGAGGAGAAATTGCTACAGGGAATTTCGCAAATCCTCCATATCTCCTCACCATATCGACCTAAAAAGGTCAAACTTTGTGTGTAAGGTTAGTTGATAACTATAATACAAGCTCTTCAATTTGGGTCAAAATTAGTGCAAAATGGCAAACCGTAAAAATGTGAGGATAATTTGAGGGGTCTCATGTAATTATAATTTTAAAAATATATGGTTCATATGATGATTGCGTGGCAAGAAATGATACATTTTTTCCTAATTCAACTTCTTAAGTGGTTATGGAAGGGATATGGTAGGGGTTCTCAGACTTTGTATTAGGTGTGTTTTTTGACTATATATCTCTATAATCAATAGAACTGAAGAATGAATTTCTTCATGGAGCCAATCTCTTCCATTCGATTTAATGATTAATAAGTATTTCATACTGAACTACACAATTCTTCGAAAAAAACAGGCACAATGAAATCAAAAAGCTAGCACACGATATTACCATGCGAACACGCCAAAAATCTATATCTACATCGATGGTCAATACTTATTAAACGCGTTCAAAAGTAAAGAAAAATTCAACAATCTACGTGTTAGTTTCACTCGAACAATTTGCCTAATTCCACTCACCCTCTTCAATTCTGATCTCTTGATCTGAAAACTGGATAAACTCTTGCAAATGACTTGGCAGCTCATCTTGCTGTTTAGACGACGATGTAGACTCCTCTTCAGTATTTTCACACGAACTGTCCTCCAAATCGTAGCCTAACTTATGTAACCTGGTTCTCGCCTTCTGCATGAACTCTTCCTCCAGCGTGCGAGGATTTTCTTTAGAAACGTCGTTGAAAATTTTCACCATCGTCGGTCCGCTGTCTGCTCTTTTGGTGATTTTTATAACCTTCTTCTGCTTTCTTTCCAATCTTTCAGCTACCTTTTTCATGTACTCGGCGTACATAACCTGCCGAATATCGGCCGGCGACTCCGGAGGTAACGACTGCGAACGATGTTTATGGATGGCCTTTGAAGGCTCGCGACGATTAATCACGTTCGCGGTGGAATGAGATTTTTCTACGTTAAATGAGGTACTGTTGGTCATAAAGGATCGTGAACGATTCGTATTTATTTCGGTGTGGGCTCGCGGCGTTACATTGTTATCGATTTGATTGATTTGGGTTGCGGCGAATTGTTTCTTATTCTGGACCAATTCCAATATTCCGGGTTGCGAATTATCCCGATAGGTTTGATCGCCTTTTACGCGAGAATTCAATCTACTGCTTAGATTAGGTGTTCGTATTTTGTAGGTTACCAAGTCGAAATTTTGATCGATGTAGTGTCGATTAACGGTATTTCGTATTCGAGTTTCGCGGTATTTGCGTAAAGCTAAAAGAGTGGCGGCTTCTTCAAGTAGCTCTTTTGTGTAGTTTTCATCAACATTCTGGATACAACTTCGAGGTGTCTTCGGAGAGAAGATTTCTTCGATGATAAGCTCGCTTTTAGGTTCTACATTTTGAGTTTCGTAATAACCTCGACGTTCGGTGAATTTCTGGTGCATTTCGTATAAATTCGTGTCCAACTTTACGTGTCTGATTTTCTTACGAGGTTGCAGTTGGGAAGCATGGTGCGCACATTGACAGCACTTGGCGCCTTTGACTAATTTATTCAAGTGGGTGGATTTCTGAGGAGGCACGAAATATATATTGCTCAATAAATCGATTCCATTTTGAGCTGCCAGTACCGCTTTCAATGATAATTTCTTTAGTGTCGGTACCCTATCCGAAGGCATATATACGTACTCTGGCTCATCAGCTGATTTTATCCCTTCTATATCTTCTGGTACATATCTAACGGTGCTATCTGTATTTGTATCACTACTAGATTCGATGTATTCTTTATTTTTAATATAAGCGTCGTATTTCTTCGATAATTCATTCAACGAACGAGTTACTTCATCAGTAATTGAATTTCCAGTTGAAGTAGTCGAGTACCTAGATTGCCTTTGAGTTTCCTCATAAGATGTATCACTAACACCACTAGTACCTTTATACATATCAGATACCCTAGAAGATTTTTGCAGATCGTGCCTTAACGTCGACAGTCTAGCATCCACTTCGGATCGTTTTGGTTTACTTGGTAAGCTATATAGAGCCATTTTATCAGAATTCGTATCCAAAGTGCTGCTTTGGCTCATACCATAGGTAGAGTTAAAAGACAAACGTGAGCTATTCGTTGAGTCTCGACTTGAAGTACTATAAGTTGAGCTACTACTTAAAGAACTATACTGGGAAAGACGATTCAAAGCATTATATGAGGAATGACGCGCTGGAACCATAACTTTCGAGTCGTGCTGAGGGTGGTGTCGATTCACAGTACCATAAGGCGAGTTACGAGATAAAGCCCCGCTGGAACTGCTCTTATTGCGATTCAACGTGCTGTAGCTTGAATTATAATTCAAAGCTATAGACATAGAATCACTGGACATGCTATAGGTGGAATTACGATCGCACGAGCTAGTAGAATTACGTTTAGAATTAGGAGAACTGGTGAGATTGCTAACGGAGCTTTGAAAATGATTAGCTGGGTAGAAAGTAAAGTTGGATAAACTTTGTAGAGAATTTCGATTTGAAGTGTGTAAAGAATCGTTGCTAGAATGTACGTTGTCGCTGTTATGTTTAATAGTGTTGCCACATTTATCGCAAGCAATAACTCGATCGTTGTTGGACAATTTATTTTGTTCGGATTTCTTTATCACAGTAGAACTTTGATTTTCGTTGGAAATTCGATGTCTTGATTCGTAATTTGTAGGATTTGGTTTGGAGAGTACTTCCAAATATTTCATCACATTGGTTACTTCGTTGTTCAGATCTTCAGAGGTTTTAATTCTACGTTCATAACAAGCATTTTGATCGTCTTGTTGTCTAGATACCAAAGAAAAATTCTTACTAGTGATAGGAGAAGAGGAAAAGCGATTTAATTTTTTATCCGGTGGCTTGTCTTCTAAAGCCAAAGAAATCCGAATTCCTTTATTCTCTGGATCCTCCAACGAATCCTTTGGAATTGATGTTTTAACTGATGTTTTACCATCGATAACGCGTGTATTTAAATTACTCGTTAAAGTTTGAGATTTTTTTAGTTTACACAAAGACTCGTTTTTCTCTTCGGTAACTTCAGACTCTAAATCCGTTTGAGTGCTAATACTACATCTGCGAACGCTACTTTGTTCTGAATCTGAAGATAAAGAGTCATCTCCATTATCAGGTTCTTCTTGTATAATATCGAGCGAAGAATTATTCTGAGGACATATAAACAAACACTGAGGATTCGTCGATTTATCATACTCCTTCCTAATGATAGACTCTACTTCGCCGGATTCCGGATTTATGACGATATTATGCGATATGGTGCTTATAGTGTTTAAATCAAATACAGCACACGTTCTCCTCTCTACGCTATAGGATTCGCATTTCTTAACTATATCATCGATTTGTTTCTGCGAGATGTAATTTTCGACGTTGTATTCGTTAATGGCCTCTGGTTTGAATTTTTTATTCGGGATATTAGTAGCATTATCTTGGTCAGTAATAGAATGCTTGTTTACACTGTTCATTGCGTCGTATAAATCTGTAAATGGTAACTGGAGCGATTACTATGTGTATCCCTACTGTATGCGAAATACCTACGTATTCGCAAGTGTGACTGGGTTCGATAAGAAGTAAAGGTTTTATATGTACTTATTATGTAAGCTTTCAAGGTTTTGAGGGACTATGAAAATTATAATATAAAGTCTATGCCACTATGTCAACTTTTTAAATTATTTTTTATCATGAAAGATCGACTAAAAAAAAATACTCACCGTCGGTCGAGATATCGGAAATAACAGTATCGTCTGAGTCTTTATCAATACTCTGTTCCGAATTTTCTGAATAATCTGTAAAGGAGAACAAACAAATTATTTAGATAATTTGTACAACACAATCAATATTTAAATAACGATTCCTTCTCTAGAAAAAATTAAAACTAATAGCTCGTACATATGTATTTTGGATAATATGCCCTAAAGGTATATCAGATTCGTGTGATTATCATTTGGCCAGGCGTGATTATTCATTTGGCTAATAAATAAAAAATATATTTGCATCGTATTAAATCTCCGCTAGCCTTGTACATTATGCCCGAATGTTAATTAGAAATAAAATCTCTCTCATAATCAAAATAAAATCCGCCATAGCAAACTGCAAATTTTATGCATCTTGTTCATTTAACGGTACAATTGTTGTTTCAATGACATAACGAAGGACATCAGAGTGAAATATTATTGCGTTGAATTTATTATATTTCTAGCAAAAGTATTTTCGAATGCATGTTTTTTGGTTTAAATTGGTCCAATAAATGGAATTTTTTGCGATGAAAATTTAATCGTAACTATTATTATATTTCATTTAGAGAAAGAGGGAGATGTGTCAGCATAGCTCAGTTATCTACTATCTTATCAAACTATAGAATGAAAAAAAAAACGTCATGAAAATGATTTTTATTACTGAAGATAGACGTAGAAATATTTTAAAAAAAGAATCAAGCCTTTTCAAAAGTTTCTCAAAAGTCGCAACAGCGAAATGTGTACAAAGAGGGAGAAGGTGCGTCAGGGAGACTCAAGACTGTTAACTTATGAAATTGAACATGAAAAAAGAAGTAAGCAGTCCTGCCGCAGTACTAAAGCTGAGTTTTTAACTGGGGCTTGTTTAGGTTTGGAAATAACCCCTTCATGACTACAGGCCACACCCAATACCAAGTCTGAAAACCCTTACCCTGTCCCTTCCAAAAGCACTAAAGAAGTTTAATTAAAAACAAATGTAGTATTTTTTGCCATACAATAATCCTATGAACTCGTATGTTTCAAGTTATTATTACCTGAACCCCTTCAAATCATCCTAAATTTTTATAATCTATTATTTTGACCCAAAGGGCCTCCCCATTAAGTAGGTAAAATCGGCCTTTGACGCAGATTTGGTCAAAAGTGGTTCCAAATGTTACTTTGGACCTAAAAACATTCCAGCTAAATTTTTGATCCCCTACCCCACCCCTTCCAGAATAATCGCACATTATATGCTAAAAATTTAATTTGCGATATTTCCAGTAAGAACGGAGGAAAATTTTTGAAATTTTCACAGATCATACGTAGTACATGTATGTTCGTACGATAATTTTTTGAGATTTTTTTTGAAATTTTATCCTCATTTTTTTTGGGGGGGGGTTGAAAATTTCAAAAAAAAATTTAAAAAAATTTTTGGAGATGATTACTTGTACTTCCATATTTTGGGCCCATTTAGGTGCTTAGCGAGAAACATCAGCACTTATTTTTATTGAGAATCCAGTGTATAATAATTTTGTTTTCATTGATTTCTCCTCTCCGCATCATCATAATTGTCGTACAATTGAAGAACGCAAAATTTTCAAAAATGGTTATTATTACCCTCACCCCTCTTTGAAGGTTTTATCTTATAGGAAACTGAACGAAGAAAATTTTTTTACCAATCTAATTTACCCCTCCTCCTATTCCTTTCAGAGCTATAAGCAAAAAACCCACTTTTTTCAGAGGTTTTTGTCCTCTCGCACATTTAACCAGAGGGGTAGGGGATGAAACTTTTATAATCTTACTTAGGAAGGCATTCTTCCCCATGTATGGTATAAATCATCTTTCCTGTAATTCTTTCTAGGTCCGAACCAAAAATGACTGGGCTATAAGTGTTATCGTTGCGGGTGGTAGTTGAAAAATACGCGTTTTTATTCAAACTTCATTTTTTTTCAGCATGTTGCACCCCCTAAAGGGATTTTGAAAAAATTATATGTTGTACCTAAGGGTATGACGAAGTTATGAAAAAAAATTCAGCAAAGGCACCCCCCAAAATTTTTTGAAATTTTTTTTTTGAAATTTTCAACCCCCCCCCCCTTCCCCAAAAAATGAGGATAAAATTTCAAAAAAAAATCTCAAAAAATTATCGTGCGAACATACATGTACTACGTATGATCTGTGAAAATTTCAAAAATTTTCCTCCGTTCTTACTGGAAATATCGCGAATTGAACTTTTAGCATATAATGCGCGATAATTCTGGAAGGGTGGGGGTAGGGGGTCAAAAATTTAGCTGGAATGTATTTAGGTTCAAAGTAACGTTTGGAACCACTTTTGACCAAATTTGCGTCAAGGGCGATTTTACCTACTTAATGGGGGAGGCCCTTTGGGAGATCATATTTTGATCATCAACTGACACTGCATAATGTAATTAATATGAATTCATAAAAGAAGGGTATTATATCCTAAATTCACCTTCACATATGGGTGGAGAAGCAGGGAGGGGTTTTCAACCTAAAAATGTGGTACTGGTACCCCAGAGATCGAGAATTTTTTATTGAGGTTTCATATGAAAATGAGCCCAAGTGTCTAACCTATTCTAATTTTAGCTTCGTATGTATTTGGAGGGGAATTAAAGTGAAGAATGGTCCTTTGAAGTTATTTTTTTTTATTATTTTTTTTTTTGTATGTTTTATGCATTGTATTACTTTATCTATATATTTGTCACTCATCTTTCACTCAATGAGTAGAGTGAATGAAAATATAGCGTGATAGAAAAATTTTATGCATGAAGCTATGTACGTATTAATATCAGCGAGGCTGCAAAAATATTCTTTACTTTTGCAAATTCATACGCTAAAATAATTCTACACCAAATCACTATGGGTGAGAAAAAAGTATACCAAAGAATCCTTTATATTTTACTAACAATTTCCTAAAAATACCTGGGAGCTAGAGGATGGATTGTGCAAAAAGAGCAACAAGTAATGAAGAAACAGAAAAATACGCAACAAAGAATCGTGAATTGGTTGGTAGACTTTTATATCGAAACTCTAACCCACAGAATAATGACTGAATGCAAAGAGTCAGCATACAACATTATTCAACAATTTGAGCAAGTAGAAAATTATGAATTTCCCGAACCAACACATGAATATGACCCACCTCTCATACCTGTACGATTGCTATAAAATTTTCACGATCATGAGATTAAGCAATGGATGGGTAAAATCTATAATATGAAAGATGAAATTATTGAAACCATCTTATCAGACGATACAGCACCTACATTGTTAAAATGCCTATACTGCAAGAGCAATTTTCAGTATAATTCCACTCTTGAACGTCACATTAAGCAGAAACACTATTATCGCCAATATTCTACCTCTCTGATGCATGCAACGCGTTAGATTTAATCTTTAAAGTTTCTACATCAAATCAATTCACTTTATGGTACATTTATCAAAAATAATATGCTAAATTCCGCGTAATTGTGAAAAAATTTATATCTATTTTTCATATAAAATTACTTGGTATAAAGAAGGTCAAAAAGAGACCCTTAATTTAGATATGTTGGTGTTTATGACTGACTACTTCATATGAGACCAAAAACAACAATTCTCAGTCATTTGCATCCTCATAAAAACAAAAAAATAATAGTTTTGGGAAATTCAACAAAGAGTCACTCACTAAATTTTCGGACATTTTCACATATACCCCATAATGCTATCAGAAGCGAAAAAATGAATGTATATCAAAAATTAGTCATTTTCCACGTGAAACGAAATGGGAAGGAATAATATAAGAAGTGAAATATGACTGTTGTAGAGAATTTGATTCAAGAAGGAGCGGTCAAGAGAGAGGAAATTTCATATTATGTGCAATAAAAAAAAAAAAAATTAATGATAGAATTATAGAATATCATTACAATATTATTAATCTCACCCATCTCACCAAAAATAAATAAAAAAAATACATAATATATTTTAAATCATCAAATTGCATACAAAAATTCACGTAAAATATAAGGAGAAAAAAATTCTAGGAGTTCTTATTTTTGAGAAATTCAAGAATTCTTTTGAAAAGTTTCTCAAAATTCTCTATCACAACAAAATTTCTAATTTTATTTAAAACACAAAAAACTTTTGAAAGCGGTCTTAACATTATCAGTCTCGTAAAACAATATAATATTTTTAATTATTCTTCAAAACCACGAATTTCGCTCCTTAAAGATACATAGTAAAAAAGATTTAGAGAAAAAACTAGCCAAGTAATGTAGGTTAGTCTCATAAAATTTTCATTAAAAAAAAAAAATTTTGATTGTTCATATATCTGGAAGCCAAATGTAACTTTTTAAATTAATAAAATCTTCTAAATCAGTCTGTTTAAAGAGGCTAAGAACTGCCTGAAGGTTACATGTATAAATTCTATAATGATGATTTAAAAAGGTTATCATTATGCATTCAAGTTACCAAATCGCATTTTTTTTTCAAATATTTCATATCTTAATTTTGTTTGCAAAAATTAATGTAAAAATTATAGAAAATATTTCAAGTGATTCTCAAAATCGGGTATGTATATGAGTGAGGATGTGTGTGTGTCTTACTGAAATATCAGAAAAAATAAAATAACATTTTTAAGGGATATTCACAATATTCAATTTTGCCTGAAAATTTGTAATTTTTTTTTTTCAAACTTCTTGAAGACTCAGAAAATTACTAATATTGTTCTAAAAATTTAGTATGAGAATATTACACTCCCTTATAACTCATCAACACCTTTCAACTACCCTTTGAAAAATATTATCAAATGATGAAGCACAGGTTGACAAATGGATTGATGGTAAAATTTAAGTTGGTTTCGTGCCTTTGGCCATTGTTACTGTACATGACACGTTAAAAAATCCTTGCATGAAAAAAAAATTAATAATACCTTATTCCTTCTTCTACAAACGCCTATTCTTGACACAATTCCTCATACGCCTCGTGCTATCAAAACAAAGATATAAACTACTCGACCTTAGAAAAAAATAAAAATAAATCGCTTCGCTGAAAAAACTGCGAATATTTTATCCGACGCTAATTTAATGATACGTCAGTTTTTAAATTATCCATGTACAGATGAAAGCAACCGTCCACGGAGCTTACCTTTCATACGGCACGTCTGTTTTTATTTATTTAATTACTTTGATTACAAAGCGCAGCTGAGCGGCGTTATTTTACTAGCGATTAAACGCGCAGATTCTACAAGTCCTTCGAAATATTAAATTTCGCGTATAAAATTTAAAATTAGGCAATCCATTTGATTCTGTTTTGGGAATTGCGACCTAAACGTATTCAGTTAACGTCGAATCCTCGTACACGGTGATCCGAAAATGCCACCGATTACAATTCGCGAAAGGTAACGAATGCGAACACGTTAATCGACACTCGCGAGTGATAACGAAAGCGAAATTACTGAAAAGGTGAGATTAAAATTTTACGAGCTCGTTTTACGCTAGCACTATAATTTGGTGTAGTTTTTGCCTCGGCCAATCGGCGCGTTTAATTTTACTACAGGCACGTAAGAACCGCAACATGTTCACCTTAATTCATTGAGGAAAGATATCGTGTTTCAGGGGCATGTTATCAGTTGGTATTTAAATATGGATAATTTTACGCAACATATCGGGTTTCCCTGGTCTTTTTGAGGTTCGCGTCGGAGATGGTTTTGTAGTAGCGCAAAATGAATATTAATTCGGATTTACCAATCGTGAAATTCTTAAAAAGTAAATTGCTCATTATGCATAACACGTTTGCGAAGATACCGGTCTGGTGGTGTACTCTAAACATTTCTAAATTTTAACGAACGATGCATCGTGGAGAGCTGAAATTTAATACGAAAAATTTATCTTACCAGCGGTAGTAGGCCAGCGTAACTGGTTAAATGAGTCACAAACGCGAATCAACCATCGAACACGACGATCGCGCACGTATAAATGAATACGACGTTCAAACTCCGGTCATCCGAACAAACGCTCTTTTACTAATAATCGCAAATCCGGTATCGGCGTGAATGAATTTCGTGTAAAGGATACCGAGCTTTGGTACAGTTTTAAAAGCTGCATACGCGGAGGACGCGTCAAAGAATTGTTATTGTTATTACCATTACCGTACGTCGGACCGGTAACGACAATCAGGATGTGACGCAATGTTTAGATTTACCGGATGGGTGTTGTTGCCTCCGATTCTGATAAATGAATCGGTGCTCTGTGATCCGTGGAGAATACACGCACGGGGACATAATTGATACACGCTGGCCGATTGTGTACCCGGCCAGCCTGTACCTGTGTGGATATTCGTAAAAGTTCAATGAAGCGGTTTTTGTAAATATAACTCTGAGCTGATCTTCTCCTTGACCATTAGGTATTTCTTAGAATGTAATATGCGTAAATAATACCGCATTCGAATCCAGTCAGCGAAATTCATTAGCTTGGCTAAATTTTGATTACTTGTTTTCCTCCCATCGCCGTAAGTTTTACAGGGATGGCTGAAAATTAATGCATGTAAAATTAGCTTATCGAAGCTTCACATTCAAATGAGCTGATTGCTATGTCTTTTAGTATGATACTCAAAGTTTCCATTTCATCTAGGTATATTCGATGTTCATAAGAAGAATGGTAATGTACAAAATTATTCTATAAGAAAGATCCAATCCTTTAGGTGAGTTACTAAACTTAAAAACGACAGATATTATAGCCTACTTGATTTGTAAACGGTGTCGGGGGAGGGTGGGGTCTTCAAATATTTGCGTTTCAGATCATTTGTAATCATTTGGCAAAAATCCAATTTTTTGGTATGCAAATATTTCCCTCCCCATGTGTAGCACCGACGAGTATAGACGAAAATCACTCAAAATTTGGTTAAATACTCTTTTTGAAAATGCAAAAAAGGTACTCTTTTGTTTTTTTCGATACATTTCAAAATGGCTGATCACTCAAATTTTGAGGAGAGCTGAAGAAAAAGAAAATCCCTCAAATTTTTTCTTTTTAACATCACATGAAAGAGTGAATCATGGACACCATCATATCCAAATTTCAGCTTCCTAAGTGCATTTGGAGGGGAGTTGGAGCAAAAACCCCACTTTTTGAGAAAGTTTTGAGTTATGAAATTTCTTAAATCTTCCCTATTTCTTCAACAAATCATCTAGAAAGGTCAAACTTTGTGTGTGAGGTTAGTTGATGACCAGAATATGACCTTTAAAATTTGAGTCAAACTTAATTCAATTCTCAGAATTTGAGTAGAGCTTGAGGAGCCTTAAAGTGGTAAAAGTGTAACTAATATGTGCTCATATGATTATTGGGGTGAGAAGTACACAATAACCCCTTATATGGGAGGAGAGAAGGAGGAATTATCAACCTTAAAATATGGTGAGGGTTACACGGAAAGTCGAAAACTTTTTATTGAGTTGTCACATGGTAAAATGAGCCCTAACTAACTTACCAAATTTTGAGCGGAGTTGGAGAAAATAACCGCTTCTGGAGGGGAAATAGTTTTAAGAAATTTCACGAATCTTTCATACCTCCTCGCCAAATTGACCTAGAAAGGTCAAACTTCGTGTGTATTAGTAATAGTTGATAACCAGAATTTGACCTCTTGAATTTGGGTCAAAATGAATCCAAAATGACTAATTGAAAAAATTTGTGGGTAATTTGAGGAGCTGAGGTACTTATAATTTGAAGAATAAGTTCAGCTTCTTAAGTGGTTTTAGAAGGAATAGGGTAGGGGTTTCAGACTTCCATAATTTCTCGAACTCACATTCTCATGACTTCTATATATTTTTTCTGTGTTTTTAGCATTTACTTCAATTAATAAGGCACTTACAAAAAAAATGAATAGGAACAAAATTAATCTATTTTTAATGGTGAGTAAAAAAAGTTTTATTCATTTTTCAATTGAACAGTTTTCAAGGCTTAAAAAGTCACTAATCAACTCATTTTTAAATGATGCACTTGTTTCCACATGTTCATTTCGTTGAGTAACTATTAACTATAATTTTTCTGTATAGATAATGTTCACAAGAAGAATGCTTGTGCAAAAAATTATTCTACTTTCAATTTCATACAAAAAAGTATTGTGTATTTTTTGCATACTATTTTTATTATCTATAAATATCTTTATTATAATAAATAAATTTAATAATAAAATATTAATTGAAAATAAGTTAATTGAAATTATTTGAACATTTATTCCTATATTAATTATTTTATTTTTCTCTTTTCCTTCAATTAAAATTCTTTATTTAAATAATGAAATTAAATCTAATATTATAACAATTAAAATTATTAGAAATCAATGATTTTGATATTATGAATATTTAAATTTTAATAATAAATTTGATGCATTAGAATACTAATAAATGCTCCTGTTCATTATCATATGTGATAAAAATATTTGTCTGGGTTTTTGTGTTTTGGCCCCTTCAGCAAGTTGGTTAGGCAAACTATCATAGATGAGTATCACAGATGTCGTCCTACATGAGGTATGAAGGATGTAACATGCAGGTGAAACACTCTGTATAGAGATATAAATTAATAAAACTCTTGAAAATGAATATTTTGAAACAACATTTTTCAAAAATAAGCATTATTATATATGTGAATTTTATGACCTTGAATACATTTTATTCAAAAAATAAATAGAACCTGGTATACTTCGAATTAGAATTCGATTATTTTTGTTCTCTCCGTTTTTTCTATAAATGTCATATTAATTGAGATAATTGCCAAAAACCATTTGGAATGGTTACTTTCTCTTTAATGATCATATGAGAGTCAGTCGGAAATTTTAACATATAATTCAACGTAAAACTTTTGAAAAATTCTCCAATAACCGAATTCTTTCCATCATTTTTGACAATTAATATAATGTTCACTTTACATCTTACATAGAAGTTGATATAGTTCTTCGTCCCTAGGAGGGGTTAGGGATGTTGCATATATTATTTCTTTTTTTTTTGAAAAACATTTCGAAAAAAATGTCAATGTACTTAGTGCATCATATTTTGACCCTTCAAGAGCCCTCCACTTCTTATCGAATACATTTGAGGTTGGGGCATTATTAATAGGGCTTCGTTGTATTATTTTTTGATCATTACTTTTCAGCCACGCTATGATTTGAAAAACGTCACTTCTAATTTTGACCTTTCATTTCAGTCATTAGTATTTGAAAGAAATTAAGATAAGTTGGTTTTTCTACATGCGCCAGTTCAACAAAATTTTCTAAACACACTGTCCAATTTTGGCAGAGCAGATGCTCCTTTTTATCTCTACGCTATCGTCGCGGAATTGTATTTACATTATTATACGATGCAATGTTTGGAGATTCCTTTCACTATATTAGAAAGAACTAGTCTGTCGGCAGAGCTATTAAAACCACCGCAATGTGCTTTTATTTTTCCATATTCTTTTTATTCTGTGCAATGAATCGCTTGAATAGATCACCTATATATGCCTAGGCTTATGCGTACGTGGATCGATTATCGTTAACAATATCAAACACGAGTATAGAACAATCGTCGCAAATACAATAGCGTAAAGCGTATTCGATAATACAATCGCAATTTCAATGCGTTAATTGGAAGGGCTGCGTTGAACTGTTTTGCTCACCATGGTCGTCAAATAGCCCGCTACGCCCATAAAGAATGTTTTCCCTGCGGACCGTCGTTGTGGGAAATATATTCGACGAGATAACTTCTGGTGGAAGCATAGATAATTATAACGACGAAGAAAAAAAAATTATTTCAAAAATATTTTTTTTATATACGATAATGTTTTAAAAATATATTAAAATTTTTGTACTCATCTCCTCTCATTGTACGTTTTTGGTAGAAAATATTTAATGTTTGGATTTTTTCTTAATTTTTAAATCTTTTTACCACTTTAAGTATATTCTTAAAAAATTTTTGCACTCTCCATGTGAATATTAATCCTTATCACACTAAAAATCTAAACTTTTTAGTCCAGTGCATTTAGACATTGAGGTCGGAAAAATTCCCATCAAAGCGATTTTTGGTATGGTTGTTAGGAACACCATTCTAAACAACATACTAAAAGTCCTGACCCCTAGGTGTGGAGCGTATCCACCCAGGGGGGAAAATGTCCCCACAAAATCAGTTTTTGGCCCCTACCTCCTCCGCATTTGGTCCTAGCGCAAAAAGGTCTCAATAAAATTTACTCTCCTTTCAATTCCCTATAAAATGAGCCATAAACCATTTTTCAAGGAAAAACGAGTCTGGAGCTATGGCTTCCTAAAGATGAGTGGTTTAGAGGTGTGTTATGAAAAGTCGCTATAAAAAACGTATTACGATTATTATAAATTGTTATAATGGTTATATATTATATTGAAGCCTAAGATAATTTTCCCTGACAAATCGAAACCACCCTCCTCTTCCCCCACCACCATTATCAGAAGAACCCCCCTTCCGTATAATGAATTTGTTTTAATGACACAGCCCATTTATTCTAATTTCGACATAGAAAAATTACACCAAATATCTACGAGTCACGCATGCTTTTCGTATCCTTGTTGGGGGGAGGGAGCGGCCTATATTGCGACACGACAATACTGTTTTTTGTAGCGTTTGCTCGGGGTGAGGATTGTTGGGGCACGACAATACTACGCATTTGAGGTATAAAGTACAGTTGCATTACGATGTCAAATGATGAAACTCTCTATTTTTTATATACTAGCGAGTAGGGTACCTAGCTCTACTATTCCCTTGAATGTTTCCCATGAGTTAGAAGTGTGTTTCTTACAAATTCAGTTTATAATCAGCGGCGTGAGGAAAAGTCATAAGAGCATAAAAAAAAATGTAGGTGAAGACAAATTTTTAGCATCAATGCTTCAAGTCGTGGGCCCTGAAAAAAAATATATAACCATTAAAACAATTTATAATAATCGTAATACGTTTTTTATAGCGACTTTTCATAACACACCTCTAAACCACTCATCTTTAGGAAGCCATAGCTCCACACTCGTTTTTCCTTGAAAAATGGTTTATGGCTCATTTTATAGGGAATTGAAAGGAGAGTAAATTTTATTGAGACCTTTTTGCGCTAGGACCAAATGCGGAGGAGGTAGGGGCCAAAAACTGATTTTGGGGGGACATTTTCCCCCGGGGGGATACGCTCCACACCTAGGGGTCAGGACTTTTAGTATGTTGTTTAGAATGGTGTTCCTAACAACCATACCAAAAATCGCTTTGATGGGAATTTTTCCGACCTTTGGTGTATTTTATGTCTAAATGCACTGGACTATTTAGTATAATCAAGTTTTTTTTTTTTCAAAATTCAAAAAATTAGAATTTTTTTAAAATTTCACATAACATTAAATTATTATACTTTAAGCTAAAAAAAAATCTTCACGCATTAAGTTAATATTATTTTTGAAAAAAAAAAAATACATATTTACCTGAAGTATGATTCGATTCGATTATTTTTGAATTGCAGTTCCTGAAAACATAATAAAATAGATAAACTGTAATTTAACAGAGGTAAATTTTTTCATCTTAAAGAAAAGGATAAATTTGCAACCACTCCCCTTTTCTTTCTCCGTTATCATATGCCATCTTATAGCACTGATTTTTTATTTCCTCTCTCTTCTTTCTTTCTAATTACTGTTTTGCTGAAAAATTTTCAATGATTTATAAAATTTTTGGAACACACTTTCTGTCAGTTCTATTACTCAGTAAATTTTTTTCTACCATAATTTACTCTTTCATTCGCTTATTTCCAAATATTCACCTTACATCGTTGACATATGAACCAGAATAAATCAAATAGAAAATTAATTACCACACGTCTGCCCTATAATAAATATTTAAAAGTCCAATTCTCGAGAAATGTCCTCTTGTCTTCCCATTAACACCTAATTTAGCCGGCCTAGTATAAATATTTCACAGTATGGAAATTGGTTAACCGTATTACTACGCGAAAGGAAGATGGGTGTCTCCATTTAGTGGCATTTAGCACTTAGATGTAGTACATTAACGCGAGCAGCTACATATCGTGCATAAAACTGTAATAAAGTGAATCGAGCTACACCCTTGGGCGGATTGATGTTTTGGTATAGGTATTAATTTGGACCGGGTTATCGTGGTTCACGCAATAATGTGAGAAAGTCATAGGTGAATGATTTAGTGTTTATTTAAAATGCCGAATGGTGGTATCTTTTTTGAGTAAATTATGCGCATGGTTGAAGCAAACCTCTTAAGAAGTGTAATGATGCTAAGTTGCTAACTTAGAGTCTATTATTTTGAAAGCCGGTATGCTTTTAAGAAATAATGGCGGTGGCTTGCAACATAATATTTCTATTAAATAATTATTCTCGCACGTCACTGATAATAGGTATTTTCTTGTATATTAAGAATCTTATATCTCTGTAGAATAATTAAGGTGCTAGTACTTGGGAAAAACTTGGCAGATTTTGTGTAAAAACAAAAAATAAAAAAATAGCTTCTCAAATAGTCCATTTTTAGTTTCATAAAAAAGGCTAAATAAACACCACTGTGTGACTAGTACAAACTAGTATCATTTGTATTCGAGAAATAACGTAAAACTTTACTTTTTAAAAGAAACTTTCAAAGATTCTTGTTTCGTTTGCTGTATAGAATGAGTGGTCTGCGAACTTCCATTGATGGAACTATTAGGTGATTCTCGTTGGCGCCACTTTGCCAACCTTTGGTACCGCAATTCACCTATAATAAGAAAAAGAAGTATACATATAACTGCGGCGATTCAACGTAATAAAATATAAATTTTTTTGGATGTAAATCAAGCACATGGCTGTAACCGGTGCCAGTTATATTTCGTAATTTGTGGTAACTTTCGTCTTAATTGCCATTCGAGCTGACATTAAAGATTGAAAAACGACGTATTTTGTATCAGTAGTAAATTTCAACTTATTTCGTAATCTTTGTTCGGGGTTTAGTCGCACACTGCATGCGTTTAATGCTCGCGCGATGTCCGAATTCTTGAGATTAATTTTAATCGTTAATATTAGCGAGAAAAATGTACTGTAAAAAATTCCATTTTACCGAAATAGACTATGGGGGTTCGTGCCTTTGACGGAACAAAAAATTACCAATCGATATTAATACTCCTATGAGTATTCTTACTGTACGCTGTAATAAAAAAAATTATTCAGGAATTTGGCTTGCGGCGCTATTCAAACGGTTTTTTGTTTATAGATATAGCGTAAGCAATAGTGTTAAAAATATCCGACGTATTAAAATGCACATTTAGCCGCGTATTGACTAGTATTTTGAGTAAATATCAGTAATTGAACGAAATCATGTATCATCACTTCTATAGATGGAATTTTGATTATACAAAAAAATATTTCTAGAGGTACTCGCGTATGCTAATTCTATTTCAATATAATAATCGGTAGTTATCTCTAAAAATATCATCTTTTAATTTGAAAAAAAAATGTAAGCAGCCATGCCGCATTACTGGAGCTGAGTTTTTAATTGGGACTTGTTCAGGTTTGCAAATAACATTGCTAACCCCTACAGGTCTCCATGTTCATGCTTACAGGTCACACTCGATACCAAGTCTGAAACCCTACCCTATCACTCCCAAACAACTTAAGAAGTTAAATTTAGAATGAATATATTTAGTATTTATTACCATGCAATAGTTATAACATATTTTTCAAATTAAAAATACTTGAGGCTCCTCAAGCTCTACTCAAATTTTGATAATCCGCCATTTTGCGACCATTTTGAGCCAAATTCAAGAATCATATTTTGGTTACTAACTAAAACCACACACAAAGTTTGACCTTTCAAAATTGATTTGGTGAGGAGATATGGAAGATTCGAGAAATTTTATGACTCCAAACTTCCTCAACAAGCGATTTTTGACTTTAACTCTCCTACAAATGCACTTAGGAAGCTGAAATTTAGGATATGTTGGTGTCCGTGACTCATTCTTTCATATCATATCAAAAACAAATATCTTGAGCTCTTGGTTCTTTCTTCAGCCCTCCTCAAAATTTGAGTAATCCGCTATTTTGAGGTGTAACGAAGAAATAAAAAAGTACTTTTTTTGCATTTTCAAGAAGACCCTGTTATTAAATTTTAAGCGAATTTCATAAATACCCGTCGTTGCACCCGGGAGGGGGGATAAATAAATATATAATTATAATACATAAACTGAAATGGGGAATCCGACATCCACCTTAGTGGTAATTTAATAATAATATTCAATTCAATAAATAAAAATTTTATTAATAATATAAAAAAAATTTAATAAAATTTATTAATAATATCAAATTAAAATAATTAAAGTTATAAATATAAAAAAATATGAATTTTTAATCTATTAAAAATTATTAAAAAAAATCTTTATCTTTAAATTTATAATAAAAAAAAGTGGTTTATTTAGAATTTATAGGTAAATTATCAAACTAGCTGGAAATCATCATCTCAAAACAAGACGAGAGATAAAATTCCTTCATTAGAAGAAGAAATATCTTACAAAATAAATTTTTTAAAATGGGTATAGATGGTCAATACGAGATCCGATTTTTTTGGATCTCGTTTTCCGCTCTCTTTGCATTCTGATTTATATACAAATAGTAAGCATACGGAGAGGGATATATATATCAAATAATTTTAATCCCTCACCACTCTCTTTTTCATTTATCGAAAGCACCTGTAGTATTGGTGGTGCTTTCTCCCGAGAAATTGCTTTGTCAACTGTCTTTTTCTTTGTGTAAGGTGATGCTTTTGTTACTAAATTATGTAGAGATAGATAGTTAGATAGATAGATAAAAAACACCGGAACAAAAAATTTTTCAAACAATATTCAAGAACACTGAGAAATCAGATTTTTGAAATTTTCAATTTTTCCCTTTCAGCAATGTTGTGCAGTAGTTTCACTAATTTCGTAAATTTTTCAAATGAAATTACAAAATTTAAAAAGTCGAAAATCAAAAAACAATGTTCTTAGCACCTTAGAGCTCTTCTAGTATTATTATTCAACCATCCTTAGATAACGCGAGAAATTGATCATTCACAAGGAATGAAAATGTTGAGCAGAAATAGTTTTATACTTTCAACATAGATAACGTTTACCACATTACATCTATAGAAAAGGAGAAGGGAATGACATTGATGTATTCGCTATCACCCTCTTACCAACATACTCACCAAGTTGAATGTAACTGTAACGTTACAGGGTGAAGAAAAATAAGTTGAAGCGCTATCTTTGAACAACTTCCTTCACTAACTTCTTTCTGGCTCTTTTTTGACGAGATTATGAATGATGCATTTTTATATGGGCATGAGCTACCCAAGTATGTTTAATTTATGATATTATCTTCTCAAAAAATTTCAATTCCATTTATTTATTTATTTATTTTTGAAGGATATTATCTTGAAAAATTTCTAACTATAAATACGTAATGTTTATCAATTTAATCTCAATTTTCATAATCTAGCTTTGCTCCAGAATATTGCTATTTGTCACTAAAAATTACTCACATCGAATACAAATGTACGAATGAAATTTCTTAAATTTTTGTAATGGCCTAAAAAGCTGAGTTAACGATTAATGCATGCATGAAGTATATTTGGTTATGTATTTCTAAACAACTAATACGCGAAGCACATCTTGAGGAAAAATTTGTTATTTTTTACAAACAAAATATATCAAATTATTAGTTATTTCACGCCAATAGTCCAACAGAAGAGTTCGAAAAAGGTACAAAATGAAGTTATTGGGCATGAAAGTACAAAATTTTGTAATGCAAAAGAGGTCAAGTTGCACTATCCATCTACGTATAAGAAAATCAGTTAATCCTGTATATAAGCTTGGAAATGGTATTCTTATTGATAGAATGGAAAGAGTGAGGGGAGTGAAGTCAATTTCATGATCATGATATGAATAAAAAAATTGGGTACCAAAGGGTTCAAAATTTCAGTTCTGTTACTTGTAGACTGCATCGAGAGGACTTCTATGATTAATTGATGATTGAATGATTCCATTCCACCTCCTCACAAAAAAAAAAAAAAAAAAAAAAAATAGTTGAATCACAACTTATTTTGTGATAAAACATCTGAATTATGGCACTGTGAAGCTAAGTTGTGATCATCTGAGTATCTCTGTGAGATAAAAATTTGACATATTTCACTTCCTTAGTTCTGAAACATTTATATCTTTCCCTTTATTAAAACAAATCGAATAATTCAGAATAATAAATTTCATTATAAAACACATTAATTTTTTTTACTATTATTGATTACCTATTACTTTAATTTTAGATGCTAAAATAGTTGAATACTCTTATATAAATATTATTTTTTAAATAATTTTATAATTTTATATTAATTTTTTTTGTAAATTGGCTCTTTATTATTCATTCGTAAAGTTTTGGCTTTTTCGAGAAATTAAAAAGAAGTAATGACTTTTCAAATTGACAAAAATTTACAGCTAAAAATTTAATCAGTCTTGAGACAACAAAGTGTAACTTTGAAGTAAAAAAAAATCAAAATACTCAAAAATGAATTTTTTTATCAAAAATTTGAAAACTTAGATCTCATTGTGGCAATTGTTTTCTTCAACTTTTATAATTGAATTTTTTCTCGTGTACTTAAGATTATTTTGCTCTAGGTAATTTTCCTTCAACCATTTAATTCTTTCAAAAAAAAAAAAAGAATTCGATCGAGTCTAATTAATTTGAAATTCGTGTTTTATAACAATTGAAAAAATTATGAAACAGTCCGCTGAAATGTTACTTACCCCCTCTCCCCATCCCTCTATAAACAAGATGCACTACTATCCTGCTTACCAGAAAGTTTGGTTCGTTTTCAAGAGAGCAACCAACTGAGAGGGAAACGAAGCTACATTCTTGCGCATCAAAACAACTTCAATTCATCGCCGCTCCTTAGCAACCAACGTAGGCAAATATAGTATCACTTCATTTCCAAATAGTAGTATTTCGTGAAATCATCTTCTCCTTCGAATACGAAATATACTTCTCACAGTACACTTTCGGAAGCGCTACCGTATTGGTAGTTACTTTTTAACGCGTTGAGTTTAATTAATGGCATCTCGGTGTAAGAATGTAAACGTAATTAATTATTGGTCTAATTCGACGTGCCGAAATAATTAGCGAGAACAAAAGAGTTCTCAAACGGACCGCTAAAAGTACATTTTCAAGTGTCGCAATACTACAGCGGAAATTTTTATTAATGACCGCGATGAATTATTCTAAGACACGTCGAAAAAGTTGGAAATATATGGACATCGAAGAATCTTCATTTAACGAAAGCAACGAATCGGAGACATCCGTAGGAAGTACTCAACACAAATGATAGTCATCGTCGATACCCTTTTATCGAGTTTACCGACTCATTACATCGAATACGAAAAATAACTCGATGAGGTGGTCGATGGAGCATAACGAAAGCGTGTCGTGGAATCATGGAGATCGAAGTATAGTTAAGAATGTCCTTTCTTCGTGGGTCATGATATTTGGATACTTTTCGTGAAATTTTCGCCAGTTTTTTATGAGTACAGTTAGAAAATGAATTTTATCGACGGGATACGAGAATTGAGAATGATCGATTGGTTCTTATTTCACGCCTATGAATGGATTTGAAGTACTTGATTGCTCGTATTGTTACCATTTCTTAGCTTCGTAATATTTGAATAACGGGCGGTCGGGCGCCCTGTTATGCTGAAAAAGGCTCTTCGTAATAAGAAAGGGCGATTACTAGAATATTATATCGATAAATATCTGATATTGATATAGCTTGATAAGCGATAAAAACTTTTCATTAGCGAAAACGTACTTATTAAAGGAATTATCATCTAAATAACTATTCATTTATCGGAATATGAAAAATCATTTTTTTTTAAATTAATGAAAATGAAAAAATCTTCAACTTACTGAACTGCGGAGCCCAGGAAATCGCGAAGTTTTACAAAATTTTAACATGATTCACAATACATGTATACATCGGTACATTCGTATACTAATCGTTAAAAATAGAACATAATGAAAATAATCGCATATCTATAGCAGTATTTGCTTACTGCATGATATAAGGATACCCCTTCGTGTTGTTCATGAGAACCAATGAATGATAAAAATAATACGCCCCCTTTCGATAAGAATGCACATTATATAATCATCACTTTTCTCTTGAAACCTTACAAAGATCATGCTGGAACTTCTTTCAACTATATTTTCAAAACATATATGTATTTCATTGATAATAAAGAAAACTGGGTAAAATGACTCACTGACACCTGTTTCTGAATGGGTTGAAGATGATGAAATAGCTTACTTAGCATTTATTTTTTTATAATACCTAATTTAAATACAAAAAAAGCAAGAACTGGGTAATACCTTATTAAAGCAAATGTTGATGCTATTTTCAACATTTTTTGCCCTTTTACGTTATTTTAAAATTTTTAAAATGATTTCTGCACATTGAAACAATTAAGACAACTATGACTAATTTTCGTAATTTTGATCAAATTTGTGCGCTATTTCAATACTTAATACCTATGATGAAATTTTGAATCAATTTGTATGATTTTGAATGCTTCGTGCAGTTTTATTGCATTACTGTACAATTTGAAACTTGTTGAGTGATTTTAACCAATTTATACCAATTTAGATTAAGTTTAGCAAGTTTTCAACCAATTGTCTAATTCGAATAAATTTGTGAAAATTTTGACCAAGAAATTGGTGTGATTTTTTCCACATTTTGATGAATGTATGCAGTTTTGAATTGTAGTTCCATGGTTGCATCATTTTGTGCATTTTAAAGAAATTTTTGATCCGACTGTGAAATATTGAGGATCAATTTTTGAAATTTTGAATTGACTGTAGAACTTTTATCCAACTGTATAATTTTGAACAAATTATTTTTATGAAATTTCAGTTTGTGGAATTTTGTGTATGTTACGTGATTTTGACTAATTTACAAAGTTTTAAAATCAGTTGTACGATTTTACTCATTTCCTGTCAAGTTTTCGACTAATTTGTGTGATTTTGACAAATTTTAATGTGTTTAATGAAGAGTTTTTCATCAATTTCTAATTTTGACCTCTGTATTTTGTGCAATTTTGACAAATTATGTAATTTTGAACCAGTTTGTGTGATTTGTTTAGGTATGCTTGATAATAGGAGCCTTTTACACGATGCACCAATGTCTAACGATAACATTAAGGTTATTCTTTCATTTTTTTAAAGTTTAAAATTTGAAATTTTTTATTTTTTTTTATTAACTAATTTTTTTTTATTAATTAATTTTTTGTTTAAAAATTTTTTTTTTTTTTTGGTGCCGTGTGCTGCCGCTAAGGCCAGAGGCACGTTTGCGGGTATGGAGTGTTTAGATTCTGTGGTAAAGGTTTGACTGTTTCAGGAAGGTGAATAGGAGGTTGGTCTGGTGGCTATTGAGGATATCGGATAGGGTAGATGGGAGTTGGAGTCTAGAACGGATGTTTGAGTATGTGGGGCATATTGTTAGGATGTGTGAGACTGAGAGCTGGGTTTGGCGGAGGTTGTCTATCCAGGAGGTAGGAGTGGGTTAAGAGGGTATGACCTAGACGGAGACGTGATTTATGTTGTTTATTTCTACGACTTTGCAATAGCTCCTTAGAGTATTCTACAAATACTATAAATCTTGCATACCTCCTCACCAAGTTAACCTAGTAGGATCAAATTTTTTATATGAGGTTAATAATTGCATAGATCAGAAACTGATCCCTTGAATATGGGTCAAAATCGATCAGAAGTTAATACATAATGGCGGATGGCCAAAATTTGAAATAAGCTTGAGAAGCTTCAGACAGCTGAAATTTTAAAAATACTTTTTTGCTATAATTCTTATGAGGACAAAAAATACTACGTATTTAAAAAAAACGTTGAGTGTTTTTCGAAGTATAAGATGAAGTTTTTGCCCTGGCAATGGATGAGGTCTGTGGAGAATGGAAAAATTTATTACATGACAATATTACCTTCGAATATAAACGAGCCCAATTAAAAACTCAGCTCCAGTAATACAGCATGGGTGCTTACTTGAAAAAAAAATTATTTTAGCAGCTTTGAACATTTAATGCAGTTTTGATTAATTTGTAGCAGTTTGGTTAGTTAGTGAAAGTTTTCACAAATTTGTGTACATAGAGTTAAGCGTAGGACAAATCTAACGAATTTATAATATAATTTTGAAGGAGTTTATGAAGTTTTATGTGATTTGTGCAATGTTATATATTTTACGAATTTGTAGGTACAATTTTCAAGCTAGGTCATTTCAAATGATTGTCATTTTGATCAATTCTGTTTCTAGTTTTGAAACATTTGTGCATTTTTGTATGATTGTTTTTAAATAATTTGTGCGATTGAAGAATGTAAGAAAAGTGGTTTGTGCGAATTTTATCAATTTTTAGCTTTACAGTTCGAATCTTGCATACTTTGAGGGGTGATTAATAATAATCTATTGTTTTATTTTCAAGCAAATTTTTTCGTTTGTTTGAACAATTTGACCTAAATTAAATGCCTATAGAATGAAACTTACATGACGAATGTTGTTTTTATTTTTTTATTTTTTTTTTATCGTATCAAGTGGTAATTCAAAAAGAAAATTTTAATCTGTATACTCAACAATGACAAACATAACGCTCTTTACTTATCTTTCTTTAGTGCGCAAAAAATAACGGAGAAATTGAATTATTTATTCGAAAAAGTGCCTCTCATGAAACTCTTGATACCGCAGTATAAAAAGTTGGCGACAGAAAGAAGGGAAAAAACCTACGAATGATAATTACAATAAAATTTCTCATAAAGAACAACTCTCATTAAAACCTTGACTTCTAAAAAACTCTCCACTTACACGTACCATCTGCATGTTATAGACGTTTCGAAAAAAAAACAAGGTCAATTGCATTTAAAACGCTAAAAGCGCTATAAAATGAGTTATTTCGACGAGCTAGAATGCTTGAGAAAAAGTTATAACGAAACGACATATTGTTACGTATATCATAATGTCTAATGTATTATACGATATTTATTATGTACCTTCGTATGATGCCTGGAAGCAGCTAAAATTTCGGCTAGCAGGCAATCGCGGAATCTTCTGGAGGAGTAATGTAGATGCTCGTGGGCATCGGATAAAGTGACTACGCGAACCATATCGTCATCGGCGAGTAAAAAAGCGAACGAAAATGCGAAAAATCACTCAACTACGCGAACTACGAGTATAAGGTTAACATTGTGAAGGAGTAAAAAAAAAATGTCATTGAAAGGTTTTATACGTAGGTTATGCATAATGTTACTTAATCTGTAAGTAATCGATTTTATACAATAGGTCAGTATTAACGTACGTTTATTACGATTAACTCGACGATAAGATTACTCGAATGCACCCGACGACCGGATGGATACGAACTAGTTTGGAAGACGCTCTTCCATATAACCGGTAGTAATCACATATTTCCGATATAATATCAACACACACATACGCGCGTATTGCAATTAGGTAGTACCATAGAGGCGCGTACACCGTTACGAAAAGACACGAAATTGTACTGGTAAAAGTGCCATTTCTTAAATCATAACAAACGTCCAACGATCCACTAGCGGTGCATCGTACTCGGCCGGATACCTTTACAATATCAAACATTCTAGCAGCATGATTAACCGTAACGTATTACCTACAATAGAACGCCTGTTCTTCTTCAAGTCCTTGAAATAAAAACTCCACGACAAAGAGACCTGAAGAATTTATACGCTCTTAGGTACAGTTGCCAGTTGTCCCCCAGAGAAAATTCGAGGCACTTGGACCTAAGCAGGGCTGAATTTTGTAACATACGATGGACCACTAGGGGGAAATTCGATCGCCAGATAGTTCGGTACTGAGCTCGAGGTTATATAAAAATAACCTGTTGGTCTCTGGTATTAGCAATTAAGAAGTAAACAATACGTATTGTGGAGTCCCCAGAAGGCGACTACGATGAATAATGGGTGATGCAAGTTCATTCGCTGGTACTTTTAGAAAAATATATCGAAGAGTCTACCACACTTGAAACTTTTACTTTTTGCGTATGTAACGAACGAGCCACCGCTATATTGAAGGCATTTCTCAAAATTATATACATCACGGATCTTCTACAATGCTGAATACACGAACAATAGCAGCCTACAGCGAATCGATTTATATTACAAACTCGTATACTTAACATTTACCGAAGGTCGTGTTGGAAAATTTGATAATCCATCGGTACCTATATTGAGAATATGGTGATTTTATAACTGTTCGTCGACCCGTGTTTTTCTTCGATAGCAATGATGGTAATTTTAACGCGAAAAAAGGTGATAATTTCAGCGTGCCCGTTCAATGGGAGAAAAAACGTAAGCAGCTATGCTGCATTATTGGAGCTGAGTTTTTACCTGGAATTTGTTCGGGTTTGCAAATAATTTTACAAATTCCTTCATGTCTGTAAGCCAAACCCAGACTCCTCATCTCAGTGAACTGCCCTTTAGAAATTATTTTAGATTAAAAGTAGCCTAACTAATAGTACTTGGGAGCAATACCGCTTATCATCAAAATAGTGGTTAGCTATTTTCAGTTTAAAGGTGTACATAATAGAATCCACTACTGGAGGATACATGTGCTCTTGATGAACCAGTTTTTTGGTGAGGTGATTATGTTATCTAATAGTACTCGTCAAGGCAAACAAAAATGTCATATGACATTTTTGCCTACCTTCAATAGTTCTCAAAATTGAAAATAAAACACGAAACATGGCATCACTAAATAGGCTACATTGATAATTTCATTGAAAGTCGACAAAATTGCATTTAACAGCTTCAAATTTGTAACTGATAAAAAAGTTCTGTTGAAAGTGTAAACCAGTGTTGTAGGAACAAACCAAAGAACGAGAACGAAGAACAACAAGAACGGAGAATTTTCATTTTTCCTGAGGAATAGGACCAAGAACGAGAACATAAAAGTGATACATCTGAAGAACAAAGAACAGAACGAGAACAGAATATTTTCAAACTGAAAGATCAAAGAACAAAACGAGAACCAACTAATGAGCAATGTTGAGGTACAAAAACAAGAACAAGAACGATGTAATTTTTTGTTGTTCTTCGTTCTTTTGGAAGTTCATGATTTATTATAAAATTAATAGATATCATGAGGGGAAAGAGAAAATAAAAAATTTATACTTGAAAGCGGCAAGTGCTACATATGCCCATATAAGTAATTTTTTTTTTAATTATTAGCTTCAATTAATTGATTTTCAGATTCAACAACAACATTAATCATAAACACGTTATCAAAAAAAAGAAAGAAAGAGAGAAAAAAAGAACAAAAGAAAAAGTTGAAGAACAAGAATAGAACGAAAAACGAACAAGAACGAGACCATAAAGGATTAAATGAACAAAGAACAGAACGAGAACAACAGTGTAAAGAATTAAAAGAAGGAAGAACGGAACGAGAACAGTTGAAACCAGTGTTGTAGGAACGAACATAGGTCTGTTCTTGTTCTTGTTCTCGTTCCTGGAAAGACCCAGTCATTTGATCCTGTTCCTGACTCGTTCTTATTCTCAATGTTTCAACTGTTCTCGTTCCGTTCTTTGTTCTTTTAATTTTTTACACTGTTGTTCTTGTTCTGTTCTTTGTTCATTTAATCCTTTATGGTCTCGTTCTTGTTCATTCTTGTTCGTTCTTCGTTCTATTCTGGTTCTTCAACTTTTTCTTTTGTTCTTTTTTTCTCTCTTTCTTTCTTTTTTTTGATAACGTGTTTATGATTAATGTTGTTGTTGAATCTGAAAATCAATTAATTGAAGCTAATAATTAAAAAAAAAATTACTTATATGGGCATATGTAGCACTTGCCGCTTTCAAGTATAAATTTTTATTTTCTCTTTCCCTCATGATATCTATTAATTTTATAATAATCAGAACTTCCAAAAGAACAAGAACAACAAAAAATTACATCGTTCTTGTTTTGTTTTTGTACCTCAACATTGCTCATTAGTTGGTTCTCGTTTTGTTCTTTGATCTTTCAGTTTGAAAATATTCTGTTCTCGTTCTGTTCTTGTTCTTCAGATATATCACTTTTATGTTCTCGTTCTATTTATTAATCACATGGATAGAATTATTTAGAAAAATTTTCGATGAAAGAATCATCCTTATGGAAATTGAAAATTTGTGCTATTTCCACAAGTTTTTAAATTATGGATAGATGTGATAAAGCCAGCTTATTCTTTAGAAAATGTTGGTGGATAGAATTATTTAGAAAAATTTTCGATGAAAGAATCATCCTTATGGATTGAAAGTTTGTATATTTCCACAAGTTTTTAAATTATGGATAGATGTGATAAAGCCAGCTTATTCTTTAGAAAATTTGGTGAGTATAGGCAGCTATTGAAAGAATTATTTTATTTGATATTAATTTTAAAAATTAATAAAATTATTAATCAGTTCATTATAAAATTATCATTATAAATTATACGTTTATTTATTTCTTATTAATTATTATTCTTATAACTTCTTATTATATTTCGCACCCTCAGTGCAATAAGGTCACATCTCAAAAAAAAAATTGCAATTACAAGAAAGCTACATCTCAAAAAATATTTCTTTTTACATACATTTTTGGGAAATTAATGTAAATTGGTAAACTGTGATAGAACATTAAATTAGCTCATTTTACTCCAAAAAATTATAGGAAAAGGGTACCTTTTCGTTAAATTTTTACATGCTTTTTTTGAGTTGTGGCCTTTTTGCTTTTTACATGTAGCCTTATTGCCTGAGGGTGCGATTTTTAATTAATTTTCATTTAATATTTATTTTTAATATTCTAACAAATTTAATAGATACACAAAGTAAATATGTTTGAATTTAGACTTGAAAAACTGTTGAATTATTTTGTGTAGGTTTGATTCATGTAAAAAAATTTTAATGTTTTTTTATTTTCAAACATAATTTAAATGACTATAGCTTCTTCTTCAATATTGAAGATGGGCAAAAATATCATGGCCCTTTTTTTTGCCTTGACGAGTATTATCAGATAACATAATGACCTTACCGAAAAACCGATTCATTGAGAGTATCCCTATGAAGGAGGTTCCTACTTCGTGCCTTCCATGCTGCTTTTGAATTCAATATGGGCACCTACGATTTTGATGATAAGGTACTACCCCTAACAACTATAAGTTGGACTACTTGTCATCTAAATCCGTGAGCACGAAGTTTGTAGTAACTCGATTTAGTGAGAAGACAGAGAGATTCATGAAATTTCCTACAGTAATTTCCTTTCTAAAAGCTGTTTGCTGCAACTTCGCACCAAATTTGATATACTCTATTACTCTCTCGTATGAGATCAAAAACGAAAATTTTGCATTTTTTTCTTTACCTTCATTCCTTCTCAAAATTTGGCTGATTCGCCATTTTGAGGTGTATTGAAAAAAACAAAAAATATATTTTTTGCATTTTCAAGATGAGACTCCACTAAATTTTAAGTGATTTTCATCTTCATCCCCTTCCCCTCCCTCCCAGTGCTACGTGTGAAGAAAAAATAAAAGAATGTATCACAATGTTGGACATTTTGACAGATCATTCCAAATGGTTTGAAACTCAAAAATTTGAAAACCTTACCCTCCCTCTATCCCTCCTTCTGAAATCAAGTAGGCTGTAATAGCTGTAGTTTTAAGTTAAAAACTCACCTAAAAAGTTTGACGAAACACCGGTTAATAGGATTGTAATACGCGATTCTTCCAAACTGATGGAAGAGGCGATTCGATATACGTGATTGTCTATAAATATACCATTCCGTCACATGCGGTCGCATCCAAACCTAGGTCAACTTCAATAACGTAATCATAACGTTCGCAGACAGCATCGAATGATGAGACGTGTGTGATTGTGTCTGCGATGTGACAAAGAGGCTAAAATTGCTCATTATAAGATGGCCAATATATGATGCCATCGTACCAGTCAACTTCGGCAGTATTTTGCTATCGTGCTGTGGAATCGGTTCAATGAGTATCAAAACGGTGGTGGATCATAGATAGCATTGGTATGCCTGGTGCATACAACTGTAGTGTAACATTAGCCTGGAATTAATCATGTACGAGATTCGATTAAATAACTACATCGCGTAATGTGAAAAAATCACTTTTCTCAACCTGGTGCCGCATAGAAACGAATTCTTCAAGTGTCAAAAAACTTCATGCATTCGATTACCACAACGGTGAAAAAAATACGCGGAACTGATTTCTTCGCAGATACACGCTCCACGAGATAATGAAGTATGATGACATGCGATCGCCTCTTTACAACATATTATTGAAAAAAAAACTGTCGAATTAAAGCCTCATACGCCTAGTTAACTCATCTGCCTGCCAAACCTGCCTCTTAAAGGAGAAAAAATTCTAAAATAACGGATTTTCGGGAATAATTAATCATTAATAACGCTTCGACACCTTGAAAAGTGATCGACTGAACGATACTTGGAAGTATATTTTTCTCAATTCTTCAATTGGCAGCTCTAGTAAAAATAAACGGAAGCTGAGTTATTTTTCTGTCCGACTCAAATGTTATTTTTTCCGCCCCATAACTTTGCCAGCATTAGTGTTAGTGGCCGAGACGCATTTTAATTTTAAATCTGAATCATTAAGCGACTCGTGAAACCGATTAATTAATGTAAATGAGTAAACAAACGCGAATCATTCGTAAGATTCGAACGGTACTTGTAGGCAACCGGTAAACAGTAAGTTTTACCGTGGTTTTCACGGTAATTAAAAAGTCATGGCCGGTGTTTTGTTGGTATTGTTGGACACGATGGTTACTAATATTATTGTATGTTTTAATCTTCAGTGTGCGTGAAGATTTTGATAGATTTTCGGGTACTAAATTTAACTTATGGTGTGAGTATATTATGTACTTCTGGTTTCAACCAACCATGAAGGAATATTCGATTGAAGAATTTGAAAATGGAGATGAACTTATGCGAGTGGGGTCACTTTCTTTTTTTGCTGGCAGTAAACATAGTTCGATTTATTGTAAGTTTATGGAATAAGTGATTCATTTACTAATGCTTTATTTACTATTTTATATTTAAATTGGAAATTTGTAAATGGCATGGGGAATATTTTTTAATTAAAAAACTTTTTTTTTAATTTATCTACTTATTTGGAGATTGAAAAAAATCATTATAAATTCTTATTTCAACTTTTTTGGTTTTCATTTTTATTTTTTTGAAACGTCTGATGAGTGTGTAATTAGTGTAGAGTGTCTCTCATATCTTGAAAATGAAAGTCATTTTTTCGATATTATTCTGAGTGTGCGTTTCAGAACCACAAGCCCCTCCCGAACAGTTTGAATAACTATGATGATTGGAAAAGCACCTAATGAATGAGTCCTCCCATGAATAGTTCATCTAAAGAAATAATTGAATTAATAATAATATTATAAATGTTTGCTTTGAATTTAAATATAAATTTTAAGCACATCCTATAAAGCTAAGCACGAAAAGAGTATCCGCATAACACACGGCCGATATGGGCTTCTTTTATTTAATATAAATGAAAGCGAATTGTTGTAAACGCAGTAGATATTAAACATTTAGTTTAAATAGTTGAAACTAATCTGTTGTGTACTTCAATTTCAAGCATCTTTCCTACCAGTAGTGGTTCACCACCGAAAGTGAGTCGACTCAAAATTAGTGATTTCATTAGTAGTCAAACTTGATGAAATTTTAGTGAAGAACTTGAACCGAGGTATAAGTGGGCATTTCTATTGTTGTTGAGTAAATTTTAACCTTGAACAGTTCGAAATATCACTAAAACTCAGATTTGGTTGCAAAAAATTCATTAAAAATAACAAATTCAATCACATTTAAATATGGATGTCAGAATGTTCTTGAAACATCAAAGTACATGTTAAAACCGAAATCAACCTTTTCACTGCCATCCCACCCCTCTACATCTGCGTCGGAAAAACATTGACTCAAATATGGTAGTTCACCTTATTTATAGTCTGTGATTCTACAGCAAAAATAGCTCAGGAGCATTTCATTTTACTCTAATTTTTTTTATTAACTTGGAAACAACACTTATTACAGCCTACCTGATTTCGGAAAGAGTAGGGGTGGTTAAGCGAGGGGGTGATCTTCAAATCTTTGCATTTCAGACCATTTGTAATTATCTGGCAAACGTCTAAATTTGTGGTACACGCATATGTTTCTTCCCGCACGCGTAGCGCCGGAGGGTGAGGATGAAAATCGCTCAAAATTTATTGAGAGACTCTCCTGGAAAATGCGAAAAAAATATTTTTTTCTTTTTTCGATACACCTGAAAGTGGCGCATCACTCAAATTTTGAGGGGAGCTGGAGAAAGAGCGAATAGTTCTTACGGACACCAACATATCCGAATTTCAGCTTCATACGTATTTTTGGAGGAGAGTTAGAGCAACAAAACGGCTTTTTGAGGAAGTTTTGAGTCATGAAATTTCTTGAATCTTCCATATCCTCTCACCAAATTAACCTAGAAAAGTCAAACCTTGTGTGTGGGATTAGTTAGTGACCTGAATACGAACTCTTGAATTTGGTTCAAAATAGATACAAAATGGCGGATTATCAAAATTTTAGTAGAGCTTGAGGAGCCCTCCTCAAATTTGATGATTTGCTATTTTGCATCCATTATGACTCAAATTCAAGGAGTCATATTCTGATATCGAACAAAACTCCACGTACAAAATTTCAACTTCCCAAGTAAGTACATTTTGGTTAAAAGGTAAGGATTATTTATGAAATTTCCCAGTGTAATTTCCCCTCCAAACGACATTTTTCTCTCAAACTCCTTTTTAAATCCACTTAGGAAGCTGAAATTTGAGTATGTTAGATATTCAGATTTAACTCTTTATATGAAATCGCCATCAAGTAGAATTTTGTGTTCAATTAAGAAGTGCCAATCAACAAAAAGAAAACTCAAAGCCCTCCTCTAGGATTTAGTTAGCCCCACCTGAAATGAAGGGCTGGTTAAGGGCCTGTTTTGAATAATGAAAATTTCTGACCTTTTTTTTATACCCACCCCATTTTGAGGACAAGACTGCTTGAGTGAAGTAGTCCGATGTTTAATTTTATGAGCTTCTTTGAAAACTTTTTTAATTGGCTTTCGTATGATGTAAAACGTCATTTTAGTATCATAGCACTTTAAAATTTTGGCAAAACATATTTCAAGAAGAAATGCTTACTTAAGATTTAATTGCTCATTATATCCAGCAGTTTTCTGCAATTTTTGGCTCACATAATTTGAAAGCTCATCAAAACAGTTTTCATAAAAGCTTATAAAATCAAAAATTGAACTTTTTCGTCGCAAATCTTAGAAGGGAGGTTGATGTGTTGAAAAAGTCATTTTTTTGGATTTCAAGTATGGAAAACTAATTTAGTTGGAATTAAGGCCAAGTGCGCTCAAAAAATATGTGAACCGTATGAGAAAATTTATTTTACTTCCCCATTTCATTTCATGTTCTCAAATTTGTAGACACGAGTTTTGGAGAACAATTCAGAATCATTGCTTGATGTTTTCAAACTATTTTGTCTTCTTTTTTTTTTATTTACAAAAATTTTTTTCATACGAAATCGATGAGAAATTAAGGGCAAAATAAAATTTTACTGAGCTGTTTTTGTCGTAGAATCAATTCCTGAAAATATAGAGCAAAAAAACTTTGGGTTCGAATATCTGTCCTTTTCTTACGCATTTATCAAAAGGGATTTTCAATATCTTGTTTATAAATCAACTCTTTGAACATTCCTTAAAACAAAAAAAAATCGATTGAAATTAATTCCTTGAAAGTTTCGACATTTCCTGGACTAGCAAGTAATAAACATTTTTGTATCAGTTTTTCATTAATGTAATTATTATTTTTTCAAATTTCAATTGTTTTGAAATTTTCAACCATTCTTTCATTTTTTTAATTTTAATTTTCGTAAGTTCTATTGAGTAGACAAATATATTTTTATTCAATGATTTTTGTTTTCATTTTGAGGCAATGAAAAATTTAATTACTTTTTAAGAGTGAGCAGAATAATATGTACCACTAAATGGTAGTAATATATTTCAAAAATTATTTTATCGTGCATGCATGGACGCATACCTAACATTATAAAATTAAACTTTAGCAAATGAATTTATGAAGTGAAATTTAAGAAATTCAATTTTCCCTACTTACAAGGAAAGAAAATGAAACGCAAATATTTGAAGACCCCCCTCCCCGACCTTTCCTTTCCACATCAGGTAGGCTGTAATAGTTGTCGTTTTTGAATTAAAAACTCAGCTAAAAAATGAAATTTTTACTCACTTTTTTTTTACTTTTATCCATTTACGTGCCTTATACTGCAACTGAGGCCAGAGGCACGGATGAATAATTTTTAGATTTCGAAAAGGAGTTTGCTGGATTTTAAAAAGTTTAAGAGATTTGTAATTGTGGTTTGGTTATTGCTAAGTAGGGACTGTATTCCATCAGTTTCCTTGAAAATCTGATTCCTTTCTAAGTTCGTCTTCTCTTCCCCTACTCGACTGAATGTAAGAACGTGCTGTATCAGTTGCATACCTGATGTGTTAAGGCTCATGTGTAGCGATAATTGACGCGACAAATAGACAACTCGATTTCGTATTCACGATTTCTGAGAAAAGCCACTCCAACCACTTGAGACAGTATCGAAAACATTACATTTCGTAACTGGTATGCTAATTGATAAAAATTTTATTCAACTCCGGTTTACTTTGGGAAGATGTAATGATCTTCATGTGCGAATCTTCGTTGAGAGTACTTGAAAAATAATTTTCAATAAAATCACAACAAATGGTTTCCGTTTCCGAAGAGATACTCGCGAATAAAATCTAATTTGAATACGAACGGGTTTATTAATTTCGTTTTCAATATTCTCGAATAACCACATCATGACGAATACAAATATGAATTCGTGTTTTATCCACTCGATGGAAATGAAGGAATCCTTAATTAATAAATTATGCAAACATGTGCGTAAATTTTGTAAATTGTATTTTGTTATTTATTTGCGTAGTGAATCAACTGTGTGGACTGAAACGAAGGGTCAGCGCGCATAGGTGACATTTCCAAGTGCACGATTAATATTATCTTTACGATGCAAATGTCAAGCCATTTAAGTGATGAAAATTTGACACCAATTGCTCCTACAAGAAGCAACATTACTCGTATTTCGTACGCATGAAAGTTGACTCGTAGTTGTGTGCAGTTTGGGAAAAAAGTTAGTATATTTAAACTTTAATATTAATTTTATTAGTCAACAGCTGACGTTGGTCTTATCGACATTTCGAGGAGAAAATTTTATTTTTGGATGTTGGAGAGAATCCCTCCATGAGTCTAGAAAATCATGTTATCGACCACGGTTGTAGTCCCATTTCCGGTTGAGTATTCAATTATCTCGGCCACCAGTGGTTGTGGGTGAAAAATTTTTATACCAAAATGAAGGACTTTACAAAAAATTAGATGATACCTATACATTTTTTTCATTGGACGTGTACTTTTTGAGTTATTGGCTTCCCTAAATGGACGACGCTAGAGGGGTATGAGTTAAAAAATATATAAAATCATTATATTTTCATAATCTTATTCTTCTTCTTAATGATTTTCAAATAAAATTGCTAAAGGATTAATGTTGACCTATGCAACAAAAATCTCATCCTCCGCCCACCCCCCCAAAAAATCTAGTCTAAATGTAAATCTGAAATAATTTACTTACAGTGTGTTATAACACAATGAGTAAACATAATCATTTGATGTATAACAAGGGAGCTGGGACTTTCAACCCATTACTTTCGTCAGCAAATCTAGCAGGTGATCACTTATTTGATTTCTTTCAAGCCTAAATATGTTATTACTGGTGTAGACATCCGCCACCATAAAATAGGTAACAAGGAAATTAAAAATTATACATTATTCTATCACTTCGATAAATCTAATGTTGTTTGTTTCAGTACACCACTCAACTACCTACTGCGCAAAAAATGATAATTTTCAACCCTCTTTTTCATGGAACAAGGACCAGTTAAAAATGATAAATTCAAATAAATGTAAATTAAACTGACTTCATTTTGATGTATACTTTGTTACTTTTCATTTCATTGAACAAAAATTTGAGCCCTCTTCCCTTCTGGAGTAAACAAAGATCATTGTGGTTGAAATTATTGGAAATTCAATAAATGTAAATTAAACTAACTTCATTTTGATGTATACTTTGTTACTTTTCATTTCATTGAACAAAAATTTGAGCCCTCTTCCCTTCTGGAGTAAACAAAGATCATTGTGGCTGAAATTATTGGAAATTCAATCGTTCCTAATATTCATATCAATCTCCTCCACTTACCAGAGACTCTTCTAACAAACGCAACAAAACTACTTTTTTGTTTTTTCAAAAAAATTCAAAATGGTGAAACACTCAAATTTTGAGGGGAGCTGGAAAAAAGGCAAAGACCTCAAATTTTTTGTATTTAATTTTATATAACATAGTGAATCACGGACACCAACATATCCTAATTTTAGCTTCCTAAGTGGATTTTGAGGAAGTTAGAGCGTAAACCAGTTTTTTGAGGAAGTTTTGAGTTATAAAATTTCTTGAATCTTGAATATTTTCTCACCAAATCAACTTAGAAAGTTCAAACTTCGTATGTGGGGTTAGTTGGTGACCAAAATGTGTCCTCTTGAATTTGGATAAAAATGGATTTAAAATAGCGGATTATAAAAATTTGAGTGGAGATTGGGGAGACTAAAAATATTTCTAATATGAACTCATATGATTATTGGGGGTAAGAAGTATATTATATCCTCAATTCACCTCCATATATGATTTTGCAGGGGAGAAGGAGGGGTTATAGACCTCAAAATATGGGCGGGGGGTACACGCAAGGTCGAAAATTCTTCATTGTGGTGTCATATGATGAAATGACCCTAAGTGACTAACTTACTCCGATTTCAGCTTTCCAAGTGAATTTGAGTTAAAGCAAAAATAAAATTTTTTATTTCATTGATAAACACTTTTAAGCATTAAATAAATATTATTGAATAAATTCAAAACATATATGTATTTTTGACAACAAAAGTATAAATTAAAATTTTTTATTTCATTGATAAACACTTTTAAGCATTAAATAAATATTATTTATGCGATTTATTGTTCATAATATCATTCAAATATGTAATTTATTTCTATGAGGGAAAGATTTTTGCGCTTGTGGTGCTCGAATCAAGTAGTCACCCGGTATAAGGTTGGTTGATGACCAGAATATGACCTTTCAAATTTCGGTCAAAATGAATCCAAAATGGCGGATTGTAAAACTGTGAAGATAATTTAAGGCTCCTCAAGTAGTTATACATAATTTGAGAAATATGTATTCATATGGTCGTTGCATGGCAAGAAATA
This sequence comes from Phenacoccus solenopsis, assembly GCA_009761765.1. Lineage (NCBI taxonomy): Eukaryota > Metazoa > Arthropoda > Insecta > Hemiptera > Pseudococcidae > Phenacoccus > Phenacoccus solenopsis. Next base: position 11,561,105 of record CM019752.1, read on the forward strand.
CTACATTTGTTCTATCTACTTCTTGAGTGGTTTTGAAAGGAATGGTGTAGGGGTTTTCAGACTTGGTATTGAGTGTGGCCTGTAGTCATGGAGGGGTTAGCAACGTTATTTGCGAAGCCCTAGCTAAAAACTCAGCTCCAGTAATGCGGCATGGCTGCTTACTTTTTTTTCTTGTAAATCTAAAGCCCTTTATTTTGATGTACAATTTTTTTACCTACGATCAATGGTAGCCGAGATGATTATTGCGATGAAGGAAGTGCTACTTCCTTGACTTCTCCCCCCCCCCCCCCAGAAAATAGGACTACAGCAGAGCGCGACTACATGATTTTTTATACTCTGGAAGAAATCCTTTATAACATTTAAAAATAAAATTTTATGCCCTCGAAATGTCGAAGAGAGTCACTTCAGCTACTGGAATATATGGTAATAATGTACTCGTAAATTATCTTACTGTTTTTTCCGATTCGTTCTCAAGGTTTTTATCTTCACACGACGTCATTCTCAATCATTACTGGCTTCCACTTTATCTTTTACCTATAAACATTACAGGGATGGTGTATTAGTTAAATTATGATTCAAGATAGTAATCCCATCACGGTGGTTTGAGAAAACTACCATCGATATTTTCTAAACACCCTACGACTAAATCGATTCTACGTTTACCCATTCAGAATCAATGAGAGTCCAACGTACACTATCGTAATGAAGACAAATAACACATACTGTACCGCAATACGGCATACCTACAACGTGGAAAAATTTCCAAAACAATAAATACAGCCAAGTTATTCAAACGGTTGTAAAAATCCGGCTTTATTTTTAATCTGAATTAAATTTTTTCTCTGCGGCCCGTACACAGCGTATAGCGTAAACGTTAACTAGGACGATTTTTCTACCACATTCCAAATCATTTATTCAGAGATAATTTGTTGAGACGTCGTTTCTCCACCAACGGTACGCGGTGAATGATGTCAAAAATCTAAAAATAAAGACCCGTCAGCGGGTAAGATCGTGAGAGGTGGATTTTCGTTAATACGGATTTGAGGTTTGCCAAATACCGCATGCAACTGGCAAACGTACGCGAATGCAAAAATATAACGAAAATACGAAAACTTGTCAAGAATGATGCACCACTACGTCACTTAATTCGAATTCCCTTTCAGTGCAGATGCTGATACGCAGTATGTTGCTTAGTGGGTACTAATACGCTAGTTTAATGAGATAATTGGGTAATTAAACGGTTACTGGTAATTGGAAAACTGGGTCAGTTTTCGAACGTTTTCGATACGTCGCGAGTTCCTTTTTGGGTGGAATTATTTACCATTTACGTGCCAAGTATTGTTTTTATACTAATGGATTTTTTCTTTTTTACATTCGTGTTGGTGCATCTGAGAAATGTTAAATTTTAACTTCTTTTTATTTGGAAACCCTACAGCGCGTGTGATGTGTCAGTTCATATTCTTGTTTTTTAATGAAACGTTCTTGCGACAATTTATAAAGTATAAAGAGGCGAAGGGTATTCCAGAATTTGTGTCATCTCGTAATTTATTTTTCTTTTTCGAATTAATAATATCCCACTCTCGTATATTTTATTTTTATTTACACAAATGAATGTATTAAATATAAACATCGTTCGCGTGACGTAGATTTATTTTTGTAGTACATTACGGCCTTTCGTAGAAAGATGCGTTTGCTAATGCGTAATTAAAATTTCACGATCGATGCAGTTTAAGTACGTGTGAAACGATGATTATTATTAATTGGTGGAAGAAAAATGCACGATTGATTTCATCCATTTGGTTTACTTCCTGTGATTAATTATTCTTCTAGAAAAAGTGACTGAAAAAAATAGACTGAAGAATAAACTCAACAAAACTCTAAGCAGAAATACGAGTATGCGGTAGTCGATAAGGGATGGGGCTTTTATAGGGTCAGAATTTGGATCCGCAAGTACTTCATGATGGCAGTTCGGACCAGCGTCCATCTAGCCAGTTTGAATCGTCAGGGATTTCCAACTGGTTCAAGAGCCAATTAAAATTTTATATTATTTTTCAAGTACTAAGACAATGACTAAGAAAAGAAATTATGTACGAATTTGATAAGAATATATTAAGGAATGAGTTTATCGCAATTCGCATTCGTTAGATATTGATGAAGTTGCAAATTACCTACATTCTCATTGTCGTATTGTACGAACACATCAAACACCACTCCATGCCTAACTCATGTTCGTAATGCCTATGTATAATTTAGATATGCAATGTAGGTGTTAGCGTATATGAACCCTTTTACAGACGTTCACTATCATCCTAATAAGCTACGCTAGAAGTTCAATTCAATTTAATTCAATTAGTTAACAAGTTTGTTTATTATCCGTTCGTTTTCGTTTTCATTGTGAGATACGTATTGCAAGTCAAACTCTAAACTATAGATGTATAGATCTACGGTTTACAGAAGGAATGGAATTAACGAAACCTGTTAAAGAATAAAACACAAATTTATAAATTGACTCGAAGCTAATTATTATTATGAGATGATTATGTGTTGCTGAACGACGTTATTTATTGGTATGACATATGTCATTTCGTCACCTGTTCTTATTTTCTCGTCATCTCATTAAGCACTTGAGCGATGTATTTTTCTTTGTTGTTTGCATAATTTATACGTCTGGTTGTTATTAGTGGTTGAACGAGATCTGTGGTGGTGTTATGATACAAAGATGGTTGATTTATAAAATACTAATCTGGTTTGATCGATTAATCTATGTAAAAAATGCTGATAAAATTACTGCCCCTATGATCACACTCGTGATCAAAATAATGAGGAATTCCCAACTATAATAATATAATTTTCCATACAAATGTACGGATATAAGTAGTAATTGGGCTTTAGTTTAAAAATTGAATTCAGTTCAAGTTCGAAGTTCATGTACTAAAAAAAAATTTAATTCAAGTACATTGAATCAATTCAAATACACTTGAATCATTCAATGTAGTTGCACTGAACGAATCGATCATTGTGATTTGTAAGGTGCCAAAGTGACAAAATTCAAGAATATAATTAGGATTTATACTAGTAATTTAAATCCTAATGATGATTTTATTTTGAATTTTTGTGAAACAGAAAATAGGTATAGGATTCGATATAGAATAAAAAATTAATCACGGAAGAATTGGACAGCATTACGCAACAATGTCATAACTGCACTTCGGCTCTTTCCAAGAAAAGCATCATGACCTATCTTACTTTGACAATACAGTAAAATACTTCATATCAACATAATTATGTAATCCTGTGATATTTTAGTTCCATTTTTTACAATAAAGAATCTTTACAAATGATAAGATTTGCATTTTGTTATTGATTTATCAAGAAAAATGAACATTTTTAATATTCTAATTCCATAACAATAGTTTCCTATTTCGCAACAATGACTTATTTCGCATCAACCAATCAGAAGCCTTGTTTTGAAAGACACAGAAGAATAAGAATTCATGTTTTGCATCTTTACCGATAGTCCGTTATGCAGTTTTACATTTGTAAAAGCAAATATCTATTTCTATTTAAAAATAATGAACGAAGTACCTCTGGATTTGACGGTGCCTAAACCTGTATGTGGTAATGAAAGTAATGAAACATGTTCTGGTAAATATTATGTACTTATACCACCAATTTTACTCATTTAATCGACGCATTAAATTTTCTTTTCAGTTTTGTACCTTAGGTTTGAACAAGTTTATTAATGTTGGTTTGAACATAGGTCAGCTTATCAATTTATCACAAAGGTGATCACAACCAACAAAAATAAACAACAGATGAATTTTCCAAGAAAAAATACGACTAGGTACTTATAAGGTCAATGTTACGAAATTGAAAACTGCTGTTATAAGATTGTTGTTACTCCGTTCGCGTTTTTAAATTAAAAAGAACAGTTTTTCATTATTGAAATTTTGGTATGTTAATTAGAGTGCTATACAAATTTCAAAAATGTGGAAATCTCATTTTTGATAAAAATTGCACTTAGAACATTGTTGCATAATGCCGTCCAATTCAAACTTTGTTCTGTTTACTTCAATTTGAAGAAATTCACGTTTAAAATTTAGTTGAATTCAACATATAGATGTTTGCGAACTGAAGGTCTGAACGAAGAAATTTCAGTTTATAAATTGAATTTGGGCCATCCTCTTTGGCAGCAATACAGAATAAAACCTGTTACCTACGTGTAAGTTGCAGTCTGGCGAAAATCTGTTTTTATTTCTACTATTTGCCGCAAGGATGCGCTAGTTGATAGAAATATGCAAACCACGTGATTTTAAAATTATAAAAAAATGAACTTACACCAGAAAATTATCCTGTTTTCATTAGTTTTGTAATTTTATTATCGATGTAAGTTCAATGTTTCATCGATATTTTCATTTATTTCGAAAAATCGATTGTGATTTTATACTACGTATATCGTGATCAACAGCAAACGAAAATATGCAGTATATTCAAAATAAGCCTAAATATTTACAACTTCTTGCAGATTCATTAACGTTGCTCTATATCAAAATGTGATCTTCATTATGTGTCTTATCAGATCTAATATTTGAAATTTCGGAAGATTTACCATCACCATCTCTTGTGAGCATTTCCTTTCATTTTCATACAGTAACTTAAACAAGCCATATCCTATTTTAAAATACGTTACAATTATCCCATGTAAAATGTCAACCACCGGATGAAAGAAAAACACTGCTCAATTAACAAGAGTTGGTTTTTTTTAACTCTAGCATACTCTTGAAGGGTCTTCCATCGACGGTCCGTTAGCGATGACAGAAAACAAGCTGTTTAAGATTCACTCTACCTAAAGGTATTTATGAGCAATTTTTTGTAATCTATGTTATATTTGGGATAAAGATCCCGAAAAAAATAGCTGAAAGAACATTCATCTCTTATATGATTACAATGGGAACGTGTCATTGTTCAGCTGAACGAAAGAATTTCGTGGAAAGGATATATGTGAGTGAAATTACGAAGTTGTAAGATGAACAACAAACATCATTTTTACATCAATGTTAATGAAAAATTTTTTCGCGGATCGTTCATCACACACGCCCGTTTACATGGGTGGAAATTAGCTATATTAAGTAAGAGTATGGAAATATGGCGTGCGTGAAACGATAATAAATAATTTATGATTTGATACGAGAAGCCATGTGCGCGATAATTAAATTGAAAAGCAATTTATCTCGACGGTAACGTAAACCACCAGGCTCACCGCAATATTGAATCGGTCATTGAACGGATTTCTTATCAGTAATTTTAATTGCAGTATATTTGCTAATAGATTGAATTCTTGGATTTGTTATTTGATTATTGGTCTATCGACCACGAACGTGAAGTGATGATCCTCATCATAAAGTATTAGTGAAATTTTATGTTTACTTGGAGCTTTATTATTCAGCACATTTTATTAAAAACTCAGCAAAAAAATGAAAAAAATCGATTGAAATATCGATTGTAAATCAAGAAAAAAACGCACTATTGAAAAAAACCAACTTGCACGAGTTCAAATTTGGAACATTACAGATTGAATATCAAGGTCGAGATCAAGACTGCTATATATTCAATTCATAAATTCATCGCTGAATGAACATTATTTCATATAATTTTCTCATCAATTTCGCCGATGAATTGTGTGAACTACTGAAAACATTTGATGAGTTTTTTCACAGACGAATATCTTACCTAAAAATACACTCGTTTTTCATACGTTAACATTTATTCGAAGCGTGTAGTGTGTACAACGACCCTACCCTACTGATGATACTTTTTATGCCGGTCAATTTCATTATTTTGAAGGTTATAAGCGGCCTATTAAAAAGGGTGGTTAATAAACATCACATTCGCCCCGGTTGTTAATACGACGTACGAACGCAGAAAAACAAATAATTTATAGAACGCTTATCAGCACCGTACGAAGGTAGCATTTTTCAATCTATTAATGAAAATGACTGATTTATTTCTAAACGCACGCTCGCAAACACGATCGTTGCATCGGGATCGGAAGGGACCAGGTGAAATATTACTAGTCTTTAATAAACGACGGTTTGGCTGATTGCAATTTTGATATAGGGTGAAAATGCATTTCTTAATTTGATTTCGATATTAACGTTTTGAATTACAGGGAAAGGGGACATTACTATCTCGTATTGATGTAATTCGATTCACTGTTGTTTTAGTCTAATAAACAAAATATATATATTATCGCGTAAATAGGAGACAAAGAAATTCTCATAACAGAACCACAACTAATAGCTCAATCAATAGCAGGATTTTTTGAACGGAACTTGAACTCCCAAAATTAAATATAAACATCGAATATGTTTGGAGTCTGAAAAAGTCATGCGCTGGCATCGACTGGCTGGATGCTGAGGCAGGGCCTGTGAGAGGAAGGGCAGAGGGAGGTAAACTGCCCTTGGGCTAGAGTCTCTGAGAAAGCCTGGAAATTTAAATTTTAGATTTTAAATTATTCGCAATTCTAATTTGATTTTTTTTTATTCAATCAAAATCTTCATTGGAATTGAAGAAAAATTAAAAAAAGATGCACAAAATTTATTTTGCCTCAGTACTAATTCTGGCTCTCCCCATTCGTGTACTGAAATGTGATCGAATTTTCCACTGCACTTTTTATGAATTCCTTGGTTTATTTTTGAGTCGTTTTGATTATTTTTATAGAATGTTAATCGAAAATTTAGCAAAATAATATACAAAGATGGGCAAAAATCAGGCATCAAGGTCTAACAATTTCAGAAATTAAAATGAGTCTAATTACTTTAAATAATTTTTTTTCCAATTTGAAAAAATTTGAAGGGACATATGTAACAAAGGAATCAACTTATGCAGTTTTCCCACTTTTCACATTCCAAAAATTATTTAAAAAATTTAAAAAATTGATTCCACCATTTTCTGAATTGAAAAAAATTTTAGACGTAATTTTTTTTCAAACAAAATCTTACAGTGTCTGTTTTTTATTTATTTTCTTTTTGAATTCTCTAGGTTCCAAAAATCGTTATTTTACTTTATCCATTTTACGATTTATAAAATTTTTGCAATTTAAAAAAAAAAGAAATCATACTAAATATTTATCGAAGATTTTTAAGATTGTTTGAAGTTGTACAAACTGTTAAATTTATTTGAATTTTTATACTTCGTTGCCTGACTTTTGCCCACACCTATTTATAATAAATTAATGAATGGTTTAATCATACTATCTACACCATTTAATTATAAATTTAATTTACATATTTCATATTATAACAACACAAGTAAACTGCAAGATAACCTTTTCAAAAAGTTAATTAAATTAAAAATAAATTAAGAACTCTGAAGAACAAAAATCGGCTTGAAACTCCAATGCCTCATCATTAGCATCTAGTGAAAGTCATTTTTAAAAATTGAGGAGTTCATCAATGCAGGGAGGAAGACATTTGCATTTCCAACTGAACTACTCACTTACTAAATTAAAAAAATACATATCTCTCTATATATTAAAATCAAAATGGAATCGGTTTTGAGATGCGCGCGCATCCTGGTTTTAAATACCAGGTATAAGAGGTATATAAAGGATAGCACATAAATATAAAGGAAAAAAAGATTGTAAATTTTAATAAAAGCCTGGTACATGCACAAGGGTAAGTCATAAAATTGTTATGAGTAGCAGGTATACAAAAGGAAGAAAGGCGATAAATTTCAATAAATGCTTCGTACATAGGCAAGAGTAAGGGTAAAGTTGTAAAATTGTTTAAAATGGCAGGTATAATGTATAAAGGGGCTGGTGGGGGTAACAAATAAAAATAAATTGGGTTGTGCAGTTTGGAATGTAGCAGTACTTATCGGATAAAATAACTTTTTTCTTCATTTATTTTTATTGCGAGCCCCGAAGGGGCGAGGAGGCACTAGTCATTTTAAAATTTGTTTTTACTTCTCAGGTGCTTCCTTAAAACGAAAATTGAAATTATTCAGTAAAATCTGAATAGAGATTATGGGCTAATAATAGTGGCATTTAAAGTCAATAATAGATCATAAAAAAATTCATTATAAGAATTTTCGTTCGTTCCCAAGTGTTTACTTATTGCTGTCTCAAAAATTTTGTAATTAATTGCTGAAATGCATACGAAGTCAATTTTTTAAAAATTTGTTTAATTATCTACTTGTTCATCTGAAACAAAGTTGTTTTTTTTTAATTTTATACCTCAGTAATTTTGTAGTTGGTTATATTTTTTGAAGATTTTTTCATACCTTTAAATTTACAATTTTTTTTGTAACGTTGAAAAAAAGGTGGGGAGGCAAGGATGAGATGAAGGCATAATTTTTGCAAATTATTTGTCCATAGGTCAAATCAGCACCTCGAGCCTTTTTGCAACTGTTCATCCATGGACATATCAGCTTCATAGTACGTCATATTTTTATTAGGGTGAGGGGGGGGAACCACACGAAATTTAGGAGTTTACGATTTTTTTAATGAGTTAAAAACATGAATTTCGTATTGAATTTCTTCTTATTTCAAATATTAAAAAAATGTTGGAATAAATTGCAGAACATAGGAATTGTGAGTGGGGCGAATTTCCTTCCCTTAGAAAGAATAGAGTGAACGAGAAAAAAAAACTTAGTCGTAAAATGATCTCTTGAAAGCGTGAAAAAAATATTATTGGTTCAAAAGTTTTTTCTTATCATCTAAAGGCTGAAAAATTTCCATCAGTCAGCTCTTTCAAAATTTAAGAGGTCTTGAGCTGTTTTTGATTTTTTTTGGTAAGTACCCAAGTTCATACTCGTATATTTTCAAGAATGAATAATAAAATGCATAATTTATAGGTCACGTGTTTAATACAAGCTTGACTCTTTAGGACTAAGAAGATGAAATATGACCGATTTTTACTTCATAGGGGTATCCAAATCACCAGATTATGACAATTTGGCTTTAAAATGACATCATTTAGGTGCTTCATCATTAAATAAGTTGTTGTTCAATTTTTTTGGTGATAGAGAGTGATTACTTAATAATCACAGTAATCAGTAGCGTTTAGATTTTCAATGATTGGTACTCTTCATACTATTCGTGCATAATTACCAATGATTTGGTATCCTTTATCAGATGAAAACACAGCACGAAAAGAATTTAGCTGACATAGAATCGAAGCAATGCTTTAGGGGGGCATTGGCCAATTTACCAGTCTTTCAGGGTTATGTACTTGGTCAATCGATTATTTTTAGAGAAAATTTTCGCACCCTGTTTTCAACTCACAAATCGTTTGGAAGTGAAAAGAAAATAATAATTAGCGTACTTTTATGGTGGTAATTGTGAAGTGATTTTTGGCTCAGATGATGTATTTGTGAACGTATATGAGAATGTGTTTATGTTGGCAGACGTCGTTTAGCTAAAATTCGCACGAATTTTACTGCATAAGAACGAGATTATTTTTCAGTGGACAATATTTTCGAAAAAAATGGCGCAGTTAATGGGTTTTTTGTTCTCGATAAACTAGTCGAACGTAGAAATATTCAGGCACGCTTCATCAGTCGACAATTACAAAAATAGACACACATTAGGCATTCCCAAAATAGCGGATTTCTACTAAACAGGGAGAAAATATCGGTGAATAAAATTGGCGGGAAATCTTTTATCAATGGAACAGGTATATGCGTGTACTAGAGATTATTAAATACACACCTTCGTACCTGCATCATTGTACGTAAATTTAAAAAAATATTCGACTTACCGATAAACTTCTGCTGGTTTGATTGTGACGAAAACAATACCGAACAAATTACACGCGTTAACGAAGCCGGCCGATTATCTCGACGCTGATAACTGATAGTAAATAAAAGTCTTGCGGATAAGTAAACGAAGAGAAAAACATTTGTCAGTTTGGAAACAGCTGACATTGAAAACGCCGCGGCGCGGTACATAAACGACGCGCAGACGGACGCTAAAATACTCTTTTTACATTGACGCCAGCCGGCTAAAAATTAACGTCTTCCTAACGTCGCCTCATTTTTACTAGCTTACTACGATCATCTTCGTTTTTATTGCCTATCTTCGCCCATCTCTGCCGTATTAGATGAACCGAAATACACGTGGTTGAAAACGCATCTCGCCGATCACCCGAGTCCGTGAACTTTTTCGCGGTAAGTAACGCAGTTTCGGCATTTAACGCGAATTAACGTTGTAATGGTAGCCCTTATTTTTTGCAAGGAAGAAATAGCGCTGGTACAGAACAATCTAAGGTCATCGCGTTCCCATAATCCGATATATCAATGATTGTAAATGTTAGTACCATATTCAAAACCATAATTCGGCCAAAAAACTTCGATTTTAACCTGAATCGATAAGAGGTTAAAACACATTACAAAAAATCAAATTCGATGGGGTTGGGGACAAATTAGTTTAAATTCTTTCTTCGATTTTGATTTCTGATGAAGAACAGCCAGATTCATACACAGAAGCGTATCAACCATAAGGCGGACTAGGCAGCGCCTATAGTGCAAACATTTTAATAGGGACGTATTTCTTTTTGCGAAATATTGTATTTTTTTTTTTTTTACTTTTTATAATATCTGTAAATTCTATTAACCAGAGGAAACAATTTTAAATAAAGAAAAATTAATAATCCATAACTTTTTGCGAACCTATATTTCCCGTGTAATGATAGTACTAGCTATTAATTTTTGTTCTGGTTCCAACAGACATCCCTCTCAATTTATCAAAAAAAAAATTGTAAGTTCAGTGATCTTACAAATTGAAAAAATTAATCAAAATGTATCCAAAGTTTCATGTTTTTATGGGCGATTGCCTCATTAAAAAAATAAAAATTTCGCTGCTTTATCGCATTTTTTCTTGCTTTTTTGTTATTGTAATTACATCCTACCTATCTCAAAATTTCCAACCTTGAGGGATGTCTATTTCCACGATTTTCATTAAAAAAATGATTATATTTTTCATGTAAAAATGAAAGCAGCGACGTATAAACCAAAAGGCGATTTAGGCAATATCTTGGGGGCGCATTTAAAAAATGTACTTTTTATAAAAAAGTTATAAATCATGAAAATGAAAATAAAAAGAATGATTCACAATAAAAAAAAAACACGTAAGCAGCCATGCCGCATTACGGAAGCTGAGTTTTTAACTGGGGCTTGTTCTGGTTTGGTAATGACGTTGCTAAACCCTTCATGACTACAGGGCACACTTAATACCAAGTCTGAAAACTCCTACCCTTCTCTTCCCTTCCCTACCCTTCCCTCCCCTTCCAAAATCACTTAAGAAGTTGAATTTGAAAGGAATGTAGTATTTCTTGCCATGATAAATAATCATATGAAAGCATATTTCTGAAATTATAATTATTTGAGGCTCCTCGCATTACCTTCAGATACTAATGATCCGCCATTTTGGACCCATTTTGACCCAAATTGAAGAGGTCACATTATGGTCATTGACTAATCCTACACACAAAGTTTGACCTTTCTAGGTCAATCTGGTGACAAGATGTGGATGATTCATGAAATTTCCTGCAGCAATTTCCCCTCCAAAAGTCGTTTTTTGCTCCAACTCCCCTCCAAATTCACTTGAGAAGCTAAAATTAGAAGAAGTTAGTCACTTGGACTCACTTCATCATATAACACCGCAATGAAAAATTTTCGACCTCTCGTGTACCCCCACCACATTTTAAGTTCGATAACCCCTCCTTCTCCCCTCCAACATCTTGTATTTAGGTGAACTGGAAATATAGTGTACTTCTCATCCCCAATAATCATATGATTTCATATTAATTACATTTTTACGAACTTAAGGCTCCTCAAGCTTTACTCAAATTTCGATAATCCGCCATTTTGTATCTATTTTGACCCAAATTCAAGAGGCCATATTCTCGTCACTAACTAACTTCACATAGAAAGTTTGACTTTTTTATGTTGATTTGGTGAGGAGATATGGAGGATTCAAGAAATTTCATGACTCAGAACTTCCTCAAAAACCTTTTTTATTCCAACTCCCTTAAAAATACACTTAGAAAGCTCAAATTGATTATGTTGGTGTCCATGACTCACTTTTTCATATGAGATCAAAAACGAGAAATTTGAGGTATTTGCTCTTTTACTTTCCCTCAAACTTTAAGTGATCCACCATTTTGATTTTTATTGATAAAATAAAAAAAGTAAATTTTTTTATTTTTAAAACGAGTCTCTTACCCAGTTTTGAGTGAATTTCATGAATGCCCGTTAGCGCTACTCGACGGGCAAAATATATTTTCTCGCATAGTGTGATATCCCCACTCCCCCCATCACTCCTTCTCAAATCAGGCACGCCGTAATAGTTATTGTTTTTAATTAAAAAATCAGCTAAAAGATTATAATTGAGTGGACATTAGGCATCGCTGTAAAAGAATTTTTTCAAACTAATAATAATTGCCGGCTTAACGTGATCATAAAATTTCAATAGTCAAAATTCAAAAATAAAAATAAAAATTTCGCTGAATTTTAAGCTCATGGTGATAATTCAAAACTTAGAAAAAATTCAAATATTCAATTATTCAATTTTTCAGTATTCAAAGAGTATAACCATCAACACTTGTAGGTTGTTTTGCTTTATTGACGGTGGGTGATGTTTTCCAACGACGAGAGTAATTGAAACGAGCAAGATGAGATTTTTATTGACTATAGGCTAATTGGTAATTTGGTGCTGTTGAAAACTGCAAGAAATGTGGAGGTTGTTTCGCTACGTATGATTTTTTCCAATGAACAATATACGGTTGTGTGCAGACCACAGTAGTTATAGTATCCTTAGCTTTCATTGCGATCTGTTTCACTTAAATTCAAATTATTTACATTTTACAAGGTTTTGGCTTTTGGCTACCAGCCTATTTTATGTAAATTAATCATTGTCAGGCCTCACCGAACTTCTGGTAATTTTTAATTCCCAGGTTGTTACGGAAACAAAGCGAAGTTAACAAGTGGGTTCGTAGATTATAGGGATTATTTTATTCTTTCCCAAATCTCTAATATGTTTTATCCTTGATGCAATTTCGGTTGAAGTTGCTTGCTTATTCTTATCAGCTAATTTCAGAATTTTTTTCTTCAAATTAAGTTAAATGTACACATACTCGGCGACGAGATAGCTACTTATAATGTAGAATCTAAAAATTTGTATTTTCTGAAATATCGTCGATAAGATATCGAATTATGAAGTCTCTACGTTCGGAATGAAATTAGGTTTTGGTGAAGTACTTTGAAACAAAATTTTTCAACGATCATCTCGCGATTCTGATCTTAAATAAATAGGCATTGTCATACGTACTATCGATTGTAGCAAATAATGACTTAATTATAGAGCTGTAACCGCGAAGAATGAATAATATAAGGAATTAATATTTTATATAGAATAGAAATTTCTTTAGATGCCTAGCTATAATAGATCTACATTGTTTTTTAAAGAATGGGAGGAAGATTATTGTAGAAATACAATTCTTCGTGCAATCTTATAAAATGTTTCTAATATTTTTTGAGAATTTGAGAAAAAATGATAAATATTGATAGAAAGAAGTAGTAATGATTATAAGTAAGGCACCTTTACAGGCTCGTCTACTTGGAATCTTATAGCTCGAAAGTGTGGTATCTGATGCTCTCAATGATGAATAGATCCTCAATCCTCTTTTGCGATAAAGGACTTCAAAAGTGGAACTTGAAAAACTTGTTGATACCACTGTTTAGGATTTTCTTAAACACACTGAAATAATGGGCTGTGACCTATGACATCATGGTATTTTGTAAAGAAAACTATTTTGATAGTCGACCCAGTTTAAGGAAATATGGGGCCTATGTGGGTGTATATTAGTTCATTCAAAAAATTCATAACTTTTTACTATCCTTCCCTTTGTGGTGCTCTCATGTGTTTTTCACGAGTGAAAATTATTTAAAAAAAGGTGTTACTCGCAATATCGAGAGAATCTATTTTTAAATATTTTTTCTTTCTCTCTCTTCCTTTCCTTTGGTAAATAGAAAGCAAGAATTTGTATTAAAATGTTTGTTATTGTTTTCTCGATAAATATTTCATTAAACGTCACCAAATTTCAAACCAAAGTAATATAAGTTCAGTAGTTCATCCTATTCTAAAAAGATGTAACTTTGGAAACTCCTAAAATGGGGTAAATGTTTTATGAAGAAATATATTACATTTGGAAGGTATTATTTTCCATTTACTAACATTGAGACTAATTTCCCACATAAATCATTAATTTTTGAAAATAACGTTTAGGATTTTAAGTGATTTAATAGCCAGCATTTCTTTACGTCACAGAACATGTTCAAAATTTCAGATTCATTAGTCACTTCTGTTTAAGTTATGGTCGAAGAAAGGAATTAAATAATATATTGTACTTACTTTTCTGTAGTTTTATAAAAAAGCAAAATTAAAAACTCTTGTATTTGATGAATTGAGAGTCTGTGTAACGAATTTTCATCTGTTCTAAGCAATTAGGTACTTGTTTAAACTTGAAAGGGGAAGGGGAGCGAGGAATTATATTTTTTAATGAAAACCATTTTTTTTTTCAAGTGATTTACAAATATGGAAAATAATTCAAAATATTTTTGTTTCTATTCACGTACCATGTACTGCTACAAAGGCTAGAGGCACGGAAGAGCTTAGTTAGATGTTGGAGAGAAGGTGAGACTATTTGAAGAATAGGAAAAGCTTAGCTATTGTCTGTTCATCATCTTGAAGGAGGTTAATAAAATACAATTTAATCGAGAGTTTTGGAACATAAAAAAAATATCCAAAATTAAAAAACGAACACAAAGATGAAAACTGTGTGAATAAAAAAAAAATGCTAAAAGATGAATAATTTAATCAAAAATTATGAAAATCAAAAAACACGGAAAAATGTTAAAAAATAAAAATAACAAAAAAAAAATTCAAGTTTTATAAAAGAAATATTCGTGAATAAGAAATGATCGAAAATTGTGAAATCGTAAACAAATTAATTAATATTCAAAAAATGAAAGAATATTAAGTTTTAATTTTCTGTAATTCGTTCAGCTTGAGCTAGAAAAACTATCAGCGAAAACTTCATTCATTTTTAATTGCCTGCTCATATTTCTTGGATGGCAAAATTATTTTAAAATATTTAAAGTTAATTATAAAGCTATGTTTAAAAACGTAAATGTTTGAGTATAGTCATAGGCTCACGAATTTAGTATGAGTATGTTATAATATAATTATATTTTGTAAAGAAAAAAATTGAAAAAATACATAGATTCATAATTCTTTTGTTGTTATTGTTGTTTGTACTTAATGTAAGCAAGTATACGTAAAATAAAAATTATATGTTTGGAATACCGGCATAAACCATGCTTTCAATGAAGCAGTTATTTTTTCCTCGAACGATTCGGAATGTACCCTTTTCACCCCATTCATCAGTCCAAGAATTAGCGATGATCCAATACTTGACTCTATTTTCTTCACCCCATCCTATAATTTTGACAGCATGACCTCCTAAAGAGAAAAGGAAATCGTACCAGGGACCTTTGTGCTCATAAATACCTATTAAAAAAATGTAGAAAATTGTGAAATGTAGTTTTTCAAAATAATGAAAATAAATGTAATTTGTATTACCCGATTTGTATGTTAAGAAATCTCTGTAAACTAGAAATCCAGCTTGAACAGGTCCATTGGTGAAAATTTCATGTTTAATTAGAAATTCGTTAAAAAAAGTAAAGATCTCATCACCAACTTGATAGTAATCTTTTACTAAAAAATTCAAAATAATCGTATAAATCGTTTTCAATTGATATTTTTATTAGATCATCACTAATATTCATGTTTAGGACGCTACTTTGTATTTTATACCTTTGAAAACTTTCCTTTCATACGGATATTCATACCATTCGTTCGTACATCGATAGCCTCTACATTTTGGTGTCAGCGCTAGATCTTCGGAGCAAGGGAATTTTCTAGGATATTTCCACAATGTTTCAGTGCATACGGTTGGCATCCCTGTAACATATAAATGATAATTTTCGCCTTTCACTTTCATTCTTTGTATCATAGAGCTGTTTCTTACTTCATCGGATTCGAACTCTCCACCGGTAACGCATCCGTAGATTTTATAAAATTTCCATACTTTGTCCAAATAACCACCTCTACAGCCGTGATTGCTTTTGTCGCAAGAAGCAGTGAATTGACCGGATAGGGTGAAGTTGAATTTTGCATTGCTATGTATGCATATTCTATCACTGAAGACGGACGCAGCTGAAACAGCCTGTTGAGATTTTTTTTCATTGGATGAATTATTTTTATTCGATTAGAATCGCCGAAGAAATAATAATGTACCCAGCAAGAGCCGCAGTTCGATTGATCGCGAATTAAACCGATAGATTTGCATTTCTTGTAGTGTTCACGGGCATCGTAGGATTTTGGAAGGAAGTCAAAAGCACCGACTTTATGTTGGGCTTGCTTTTTTGGTCCCGTGTAGAAAGGATTTACGCTGAAATTTGACGAATCGATTTTATCAAGATCTAGTGATAACTCTAGTCCTAATCTCGTTTTCACAAATTCATCAGCGTCGACGTATTCGTTACCGTATGTATCTGCCTGAAAAATATAGTTTTTGGCATAAAATGCGCCGAAATAGTAATGAAAAGGTAGTAATAAAAATATAGGAAACAAAGGAATAAAATGAGAAAAAATATAATGGTTATTATATGTTCAATTAATTAGCACGTCCTTTTCTAATCACAGTTTCATCCTCTTACTTCTTCATTTCTCCTTCCTTATTATATTCTTGTTCCAGCGAAGACTGGGAAATGAACATACAGAAATTTCTCCATGATGAAGGAATGTTACACGAGTGCGTATCCTCATTCACGAAAAGACAAAAATGGAGTCATTAGTAAAAAATTGATGAAAAAAAATGCTGTTTACATGGTATATATTTTCATTTGAATTCACTTAGTTGTATGTGGTGCACATGATGGGTATGCATATAAATTTATCAAAATTTGATTTCAGCATTTTCATTTGAATATCTAAAGGTAAATGAGATTCCGTGAAAAGCCTTCTTTCAATTCTAAAGCTACAAATTCCGCCAAAGTCCTAATTTTTGTTCATCTTGGGCAAAACATTCGGCTCAAGTAATACAGTAAGGATGTTGACTTTTTTTCTGATGAGATTTTATGTTTTGAAAATTATCAGGATTATGCTTGTGATGAATAATTATAAAAATTATAAAATAATTTTTGATAAACCCTCAAATATTTTGTTCATGCATGAGCATAGCTATTACCAATGCCAAAGTTAGAGGGGCGCCAAGGGGGCTAGTGACCTCAGGCATCACACTAAATTTCATTTCCAAATTGAAGAAATACACCTGAATAAATGTCCATATCATGATTATTACATGACAAGAAATACTACATTTGTTCTCAATTTAACTTCTTTAAAGGATTTAGAAGGGATAGAATAGGAGTTTTCGGAATCGTTATTGGTTTGTTATTTTCAAACCTGAACAAGCCCCAATTAAAATCTCAACTCGAGTAATTCGGCATGGCTGCTTGACTTTTTTTGGAAGGCGCGGGTCCGTACCCAGTCGGGGCAAAGGGGGCAATTCCCCCTCTCGCAAAGTGTTTTGCTCCATAGAAAAATTTTTAGCTATACACTAGATATTATTATTTGACAAATGAACTGAATTTCTAATTTTAAATTTTCAAGTATAAAAAAAAAACAATCATCCAAATCTGAACACGAGTCACGAAATTATATCTATATCTAATAATAAATTGGGTCATTTTGCTATCTTTTTGTATCATTCTCATAACACTAAAAAAATTAAACATATTAAAAAAAAATTGCCCCCCCCCAAAAAAATTTCATTAGCCCCCACTGACCAAGTCGGTTGACTACGGGCCCGGAGGGGGGATTAAAGGCAGTGTTGTAGGAACAAACCCAAGGATGAGAACGAAGAACAACAAGAACGGAGAATTTTCATTGCTCCTGAAGAACAGAACCAAGAACGAAAACATAAACTGATATATTTGAAGAAAAGAACAGTATGAAAACAGAATATTTTCATACTGAAAGATCGAAGAACGAAACGAGAACCAGCTAATGTACAATGTTGAGCTATGAGAACAAGAACAAAAATGATGTCATTTTTGGTTGTTTTTCGTTTTTTTTGAAAGTTCATGATTTATCATAAAATTAATAGATATCATGAGGGGAAAGAGAAAATAAAAAACTTATAAAAGCTGGCAAGTGCTACGTACACCCATATAAGTATTTTTTTTTTTAATTATTAGCTTCAATTAATTAATTTTCAATTTCAACGACAACATAAACTATAAACACGTTATCAAAAAAAATTAAAAAAGCTAGAAGATACTAGAGTATCTTAAGAGCGGACTTTACTAATACTATTTTAAGGACTTTACTAATTATACTATTTTAAAGAATGTTATCAGAATAATTTATTTTTTTTAAGAATAAAAATTTTTTATAAAATTCAAAAGTTCTACCATCTCCACTTATCCTAAATGTTATCAAGTATCATACAAAACATGACCTCACGTAATTTATCTTCTTATAACCAAAAATTTGTAATCGTGTGAGGTCAGGTCATTTTACGTTCAAACAGCTCTAAAAAACAATATATTTCAAATAGTACTTATTTTTAAAATTCATATTTTAAATTGTAAATTAAAATTACACGATATCAAGTTACCTCGTGCTCATTCGACTTCAAAAATCAATCAATTCTGGAGACCTACTCAATCTACCACTCCTCAAAATTTATAATCGATCTGTTAAGTTTTACTCTAGTTACAGCGAGAGAACGAACGTTTACAAAAAAAACGTGACCTCATGTTAAATCATTCCTCCTCAAGTTGAAAAACTAATAATCGCTGGAAGTCTGCTTATTCTATCTATCCTCCCAAACTGGTGTCGATGGCTTTCGACTCAAGCCCCGTCACGTCACGTCACATCACGTCAAGCCAACTCACATCCACTCACGTCCAGGAAAAACTTAATTCCAAGACTACTACGCCTACTCTTTCAGCCATTCACACCACATTTTTGATAACTTTTTGATACAAAAGCAAAAACCTTGACCTCACGTTTCATTGAATGATCTCACGTTCTGATAAATTGGATATCTGATCATTTATAACGCTCAACCATTCCTTCCTGCTATCATGCGGGAACCAAAAAACCTCAAATCATGCCTCCTCACGCCATCACGCCTGATCACCCACAAGAACTAATCAGCTCTAAAGCATCACTATCCTTACCCTTCCACCAACTTTGAACTCGATCCATCAGGTATTATTAGAGTTATCGTGGGAGAATGGAAAAACCTCAATGAATACCTCCTCTCGCAAAACTCACGTCCAATCACCTTATGAAACTAATAATTTCTCAAACTATTCTACCACCATCTTCTTTTATCTTTTAATCATTCTATTCAATTTTTTTCGACTTATCATGGGAACACAAAAAAGCTCAAATCACGCCTTCTCACGCCAACTCATGTCCCATCATGCTCAAACATTAATTGGCTTTAATGATCACTAATCTTACCCTTCTTCCATCTTTCAGTTCAATCTATCAACTTTTAGTTATCGCCCGAGAACCAAAAAAAACCTGAACTCACGCCTCCTCACGCAAGCTCACGTCCCATCACGTCCAAAAACTAATCAGCTTCAGAGTACTACTACCCCCACCCTTCTTCCAACTTTCAACTCGATCCATCAACTTTTACTCAAGTTATGGCGCGAGAACCAGAAAACCTTAACTCACGCCCGATCACGTCCAAAAACTAATCAGCTCAAGAATTCAACTACCCCAACCCTTCCTCCGAATTTGGTTTCGATTCGATCACTTCTACTCGAGTTATCGCGCGAGAACGCGAAGAAAAAAAAATAAAGAAAGAAGCAAACAAACTAAGAAACTGAGTGAACGCAATAGCGGATTTACTTTAAAAGTAAAGTCCGCTAAAAAGGAAGAAATAAAGAAAGAACAAAAGAAAAAGTTGAAGAACGAGAACAGAACGAAGAACGAACAAGAACGAGACCATAAAGGACTGAAAGAACGAATAATGGAACGAGAACAGTTGAAGCATTGAGAATAAGAACGAGTCAGAAACAGGATGAAATGACTAGGTCTTTCCAGGAACGAGAACAGGAATAAGAACAGACATATTTTCGTTCCTACAACATTGGAGTTGAGATGAGTATAATAAACCACAAGAGTACAAACAGTTAACCCCTGCGCCCTATTTCAGAAGTACTCAGAACTACATAAAAAATTACAGTTAATATTCGAATGTTAAAAAAATTCAGTTTAAAATCATGGTAAAATATAGAACACCCGTATATTGCTAGCTGAGGCTAGTGTATGACTTTGAAGGATGATTATGTATTTGCCAGTGAAACTGTGTTTACTATTAACATGGATATGGAATCAAGTAACTACTCAAATAAGTGTTCTACATTCATAAAAGTGAACTAATCCGTTCGCTGCTTCAAATACCACATGAATACGTATGGTTTGGAAACACATTACTTAAAATCATTAATTATTAACAATAAATAAAGATTCTTAACAATTTACTGTTCGAGTATTCACAGATGAAGCGAACTAACTGATCAACATTTAGATATTGTTTCCATAATTTATTTGCTTTACATACCTTCCATGTGCTTTTCGGATCTGAGTTCACTTCTTGGACAATTTTATTCAAATTAATTTTTTCACCTTTCACTACAGCTGGAGTGAAACATCCTATTGAGATAGCCACTAAAAAAATTATGTACTCCATCTGCGAAATTTGTCACGTCACCGTTCAAATAGAATTTATACAATTTAATTCTAATAGATAATACGTTTTATTACCTGGGTATGTTCAATTCAATCGCGTTAAAATATTATTAATCGTTAACAAGTGTATGATAATGTTGACTTTGTTTAGTTGCTTCTTGAACATTTATTTTATTATTTTTTTTTTTGTACTTCGTTATATCTAGTCCTTTATTGAAGTACGTTTATTGACATGTTTTTTGAGATAACAAAAAATGAATATTTTATCATTCGAAGTTGAAGAAAGATAGTAAGTACTGATTAGAAAGTACGTATATGAAGGTATAACTGATCTTCAATGAAAACGATTTATTTACCTGGTGAAATATTTTTCGCTTTTTAGTTCAAGTTGAAAAATGTCTATATTAGTTATTACATTCTAAATTAAAGAGAGTCCACCTATTTTATATTTTTATCAAAAATTAATCATGTGGTATTGGGAAAATTTGATAGTCACTCAATTCATTATTTTCAAACCACAGAACTTATTTTGTCGTCATAGAAGATTTCTAAAATTACCTTACTCCGAGATGTTAATTCTCAACGTGACAAAAAAATTTTTTAATTCAGTCGCGTTGATCGAAATTCTAATCATTTTCTCGGTATATCTTCGATTCTTTGTAGAGACTCGAGAAATTAAAAGAAAAAATTACGTGAGTAATAATCTATTCGTAAATTACAAAGACGAAATAATTGTGAATGATAGCATCGTTATTGAGCAGAGGAATACCAGCGAAAACTTCATCTTCTATACCGCAGTGATTTTTTCCTCGGTAAAATTTAACAGTTCCATTTTCTCCCCATTCTGAGCCCCATGAATTAGCTATGGTCCAATATGGAACTCCATTTTCTTCTCCCCATCCGATGATTTTGACCGCGTGGTCTCCGAGATACCACCCACGTTTGTGTTGATAGACTCCTATTGTGATGAAATTTCGAGTTAAAATTAGCGATAAGTGTAGATGAAAATCTGATATGTGTCTTAATAGTCTCCTGTGGTACCTGATTTATAAGCCATGAAGTCGGCGTAAACATGGAAACCAGCTTGAACAGGACCATTGAGAAAAATATCTTCTTTAATGTAGTATTCGTTGTATAGTCCCAAAAAGCCGTCATCCACTTGGTAAGGTTCTTCAACTAAGGAAGAATTTTAGATGAGAATAATTTACGATTATTTAATACTAGGTGTCAATATTGATCACCTTTGAAAGTTTTATTTTCAAATTCGAGAGGGTGAAATTCATTGGTGCATTTATTTTTTCGACATTTTGGCGTCAAAGATTCGATTGGCGCAAGGAAATCCGTAAGGAAGCTGCAAGGACGTATTGGATAAGGTTGGCATCCCTGTGAAATTAAAGTCATCGAATCACTGTACTCGATTTAATTTTTCACTCGTGTTAGAAAATAATGATGAGGTACCACATCTGATTCGAATTCGTCCCCTGTGACTGTACCATTTCGAGCTAAAAACTCCCACGCTAAGTCTAAATATCCACCTTGACAGCCATAATTATCGTAATCACAAGATAGGATGAAATGTGCAGACAAAGCAAAGTTGCGTTTCCTTTGGTATGTATACATAACCTGTCGCTGAAAGCTGAAGCAGCTGAAACAGCCTATTGATGTGTTCACAGAAATAAATGAAATTGTTTTAATAGCTTTAAACATTTTATAAAAGGTATACCTAATTACCTACCCAACAAGATCCGCAGTTAGACTGATCCCTTATATAACCAATAGATTTGCATTGAGGGTATCGTTGACGCGTATCGTAGGATTTTGGAAGAAACCTACCAAATCCTAGTTTAGGACCTTTTTTTGATTTTGAAGATGATCTAGAAAATAACTGACGAAGTTTTTTGGCATCTCGTGACGACATGCGGCCAAATATGGATTTCAAATCGGAATCATCACTTTCTGATTCCTCTCGACGCGATTTTAAGCCGAGTTTCATGGATATTTCTTGGTGATCTAGTTCCCAGTATCCGTATGTATCGGCCTGTAATTCAAGTATTACGGTATCTCAAGGTATAGGAATTATTTTACTTCGGATAGGTTTACCTTCCATGTTGTTTCCGTATCGAGGTTTATTGCGTCTACAATTTCTTTCAAGTTGATTTTTTCACTGAGTTTGAATTCACGTGCTGTTATCACCGATAGAAGCGGAATGATGGTTAGAAATAAGAGATAACTTGGAACCTGTAATGAGGATAAATTTACATAGTCAAGAGAATCGATTTTTGATGATGGATTAGAGGTGAGGCTTAGCATCAAGTAGGTATTATGTTAGTTTCTACCAAAACTCACCTGCATTCTGCGAATTGGTGTAAGTAAAGCGTCGATGACAATATCAGTTAAGTTTGAGATACATTGATTATCACGACCGTTTAAACTGTTCGATTATTTCAACAAATGAACGTAGACAAGGATATTAATTGACAAAAAATTTTGAATTTGATTTGAAAATAAATTTACGTATGCAGAAAAGTATTTAATATAAGAGTTTGATAACAAATTACGAATGAAGGTTGAGTGTCGTCAAGTGACATATTTGAAATGATGTGTAAGAGCTGATACCATATAATGTACGTTTATGTCGATCGTTTGTTCATACATTAATTTTTTTCTCTGGTATTTTTTGCTTAATTCATAATTTTAGCTGTACGTTCGGTGAGATTAATTTACACTCTGTTGACATATTTGCGAATGTACCATAAAAATATTTTTTGTATGGATCATTCTATAGCAAATTCACCCGAGCATTTTACATCATGTTCTTCCATTATGATTAATTTTTTTCAATGAATTAGATTTGTTCGATTTGTAAAAACAACAACAACAGCAGCAACAACAACAACAACTACTACTACTACTGCAATGATGAAGTTGTTTGAAATAATTTTTTGCATTATAAATTTTTCGTTTTGTTCTATATATTACATGTAATGATGAAGCTTATATCAGTAGCGAAAAGGCTTTATTCATGAAATACTGCACGACATTAAAAATCACCGACAAAAAATAATTTTAAAAAACGTAAGCAGCCATGCCGTATTAGTGGAGCTGAGTTTTTAATATTGGGGCTTGTTCAGATTTAAACATAACGTTGCCAACCCATACATGTCTGCAGGCCAGGCTCAAAATCAAATCTGAAAACCCTTACTATTTCTTTCAAAACAACTTAAAAGTTGAATTTAGAATATATGTAGTATTCTTGATATGGCAATAATCATACGAACCAATATTTTTTAAATTATAGTAACTTGAGCCTCCTCAAGCTATTCTCAAATTTTGGTGATCTGCCATTTT
This sequence comes from Phenacoccus solenopsis, assembly GCA_009761765.1. Lineage (NCBI taxonomy): Eukaryota > Metazoa > Arthropoda > Insecta > Hemiptera > Pseudococcidae > Phenacoccus > Phenacoccus solenopsis. The sequence goes on from CM019752.1 coordinate 11,585,295, forward strand.
AGATCCATTTTCACCAAAATTCAAGAGGTCATATAGAGATCATCAACTGTCTCTATATACAAAGTTTGACCTTTCTAGGTCGATTTGGTAAGGAGATATGGAAGATTCATGAAATTTCCTGTTGTTATTTTCCCTTCAAAAGCCATTTTTTGTTCTAACTCTCCTCCAAATTTATTTCGGAAGCTAAAATCAGAGTAAGTTAGTCACTTGGGTCATTTTATCGTTTGATTCCTCAATAAAAAAAATGCGACCTCTCGTGCACCACCACCGCATTTTGAAGTCTCGACCTTTCTTTCTCTCCTCCAACATCATGTGTGAAGGTGAATTTGATATGTAGTATACATTTTATATCCAGTAATCATATGAGTTCTTATTAACTACATTTTTTCGAATTTGAGGCTCCTCAAGTTCTACTCAAATTTTAATAATCCGCCATTTTGTATCCATTTTGATCCAAATTCAAAAGGTCATATTCTGGTTACCAGCTAAGCTCACAAACAAATTTTGACTTTCCTGTTTTGTTTGGTGAGGAGATATGGAAAATTCAAGGAATTTCACGACTCAAAAATTTCCTCAAAATCCGTTTTATGCTCTAACTCTCGTACAAATGCACTTGGGAAGCTAAAATTTGGATCCATTGGTGTCCGTGACTCACTCTTTCGCATAAGTTCAAAAAACAAAAATTTTGAGTGATTTCCTCGCCCTCCAGCTACCCTTAAAATTTGAGTGATCCGTCCTTTTGAAGTGTATCGAAAAAGTATCTTTTTTCAATTTTTAATAAGAGTCTCTCATCAAGTTTTGAGCGAATTTCATGAATACCCTCTTGCGTTGCCCGTGGGAAATATATATATATAAATTTACATATACCAAAAAGTTGGACATTTGCTAGATAATTACAAATGGTCTGGACTAGGAAGATTTAAAGACCTCACCCTTCTCTTAACCACCTTCCCAAATCAAGTAGTCTATAATAGCTATCCTTTTTATTAAAAAGTCAACTAAAAATGCGATCTCAAGTTATGCTTTGATAAGCTTTTTTGTTGAGTTTGTAAATGTGATGGTAATTTTCCATAATTTGTTCAAGTTAAAGAAGGAGAAAGGATTTGATTGTTTATGTTTCCAATATTCGGTAACAACTAACGAATGAATCATTAAATCGTTCATCAACGACTATGGTTCAATATCTATCTTTTTAGCATTCATCAACACTTTACAAGGGACAAATTAATTATCGCTTATTCTTGGTTTTTGTTTGTTCTTAATTACCTTCTCGAATTTTCACACTGGTCTTCATGAGGAAGGATGATAAAAACATACTATAACATTTTAATAGTAATAATTACTAAGTATTAATTTTTTTTCTGAATATTATTTCTTAAAGATTTTAAAGGATATAGATTTGAATTATCATTTTTGAGTATTGAAAAAAAAGTTGATATTGACGTATGAAAAAGTGGAATAGAATTTTGATAAAAATTCAAAAATTTCAACCAACATTTTTAAAACAGTTTTGTAAATTTTGAACGCATGTCAGTTTGTGATTATTTTCAAAAAATTGTGACCTATGAGAGTAGTCGAAGAATTTTGTCAGATTTTCAAGAATTTGAGTCCAAAAAATTTTTGAATATTTCGAACACAAAGCGTTTAATTAGAATGGAATAAAGACAAATAAATTGTTGACTCGTGACGAAGTACCTACTCTCAATACATACTTACTTTAAAGCTCGTTTCGAAAATTCACTAAAATTGTTGCTTTCGTATCATTCGATAAATTTTTCGGTCACTGCCTGATGAAATTTCGTCCCATTTTGGTAGGAGGCGTGCAAAAAGCCAGCTGATTTTTTTGTCCGTAAAAAAGCATGATAATTTTGATTTTAGAATACTTTTTCCATTTGGACTATGGACTGTATCACTATCCCTTGTATATACCTATTTTATGATTTTCCTAGGTTTAAGTGAAGAATAAAATTCGCTCGGTTTATTAAAAAAATGTCTTTATTAAATAATTACATCTCTTATCCATAAGTTATTTGCCTTAAATTATTCTAACTTAGGTCTTCCCACGACAACGTTAGATTCGATTCCACAGTGGTTAGTTCCACGTAAGATTCTGAATGTTCCTTGTTCTCCCCATTTGGTACCCCAGGAGTTGGCGATGATCCAGTACTTTCTGCCTTTCTCTTCGCCCCAGCCAATTATGCGAACACCATGTCCACCAAGGGGGAAATCGATGAAAAATTTCGAATAGATACCTGTTACAGGGTTTTAAATTAATTCTTTTTCATAAGCGAGTAATGATGATGCTCTTATATTCGAGTACCTTCTTCGTAAAACAGAAAAGATAAGTATACCACGAGTGAAGCGGATACAGGACCGTTGCGGTATATTTCTTCGCGGATTTCATCTTCTTTGGTTGGCAGCTCGCGGATATTTGTGGCTGAAAAGTGTTCAAATAATTTTTTTGTGAACTCGCTTTTAGGTCTATAACTGTAGCTATTATACTTATAATTAAGAATTATATGGTAATTTTCACCTTTGTACATTATCGGACACGATGCCTTTGAGCAAGTGGGAGTTCTTGCAGGGTTTGAATTGTTTGGTGGAATGGAGTACGGTTGACAACCCTAGTAAGAGTAAATTAATAAATTAAAGCACGTGAAAGGTCATGTTGTATTATTGTACCAATGTAAAAAAGTAGTGTAAAAATCACTTTGTTATATTCGTGATAAAAGGTTGACCAATCTCCGAAGAGATTTAAACAACTAATGACCGACTACTGGTCCAACATAGTCTTTTATTGGCAGCTCGGTGCTCGATCTACCCCACCATGATGACGCGGTGATGTCAGTAGGAGGCTTGTACAAGAGGTGACCAACTTGGAATAAGGGGGTTTTTCGCAAGGGTACTTTTTTTTCGTTTTAAAATGGGTATTTTTTTTTTCTTCAAAAATCCAAAAACTCTCAAACATTCCTAGAAGTTTGAATATTTGTTGGTCAGTCGCTCATATTGTGTGATTTTCGAGCACAATGAGTGATGTTGAAAATTTCTAAAGAATTATACTGTTTAGGTTTTGTTTCTAGTTTTCAAAAAAAACCTAAATCAGGTCATACTTGTATGTCATATGTACGTACATTTATTAATAATTTTTGGAAACAAATAAAATATAATATATGCATGAATATTATATGCATATTTTCTAAAAAATTGAAAATATTTTTAAATCCACTAAATATCGAGTAAATTGACTATTCGAATTTTCCCTAGTCTTTTAACAGTAAAATATAGTCACTGAATCGAAAAAGATTTCAATTAACCCAAAAATATGTATTTTTTTTTTAATCCCTAAAAAATTGCAAAATAGGTAAATTTATTAACCTCAATGTGGATTAAAGTTTATTGATCAGAGTATTGAGTTTGGAATAATACAATAACTTTTTTTACTTTACGATATTTTCGATTTTATAAGAAGAAAAAAATCTTCAATCTAGTGTAATTTATGTTTAATTTAATTCGAGTTACCTCTTTTGATCCATAATCTCCTCCTGTCACTAACCATTTTTTTCAATGTATTTCCATGCTGTTTCTAACGTTCCTCCATCACAGCCATAATCCTCTTCACTACACGACAAAAGTTGCTCAGCTGACATATTGTAATTTACTCGTCCTCCCGAGGCTATATATAAACGATCGCTAAATGCTGCAGCAGTACATACAGCCTGAGTATGAAATGTGATAGGCATTAATTAAAATTTATATCAGGTGGAAAATAGGTGTAGAAATTCGTTAAGTACTAACCCAACATGAGCCACAGTTTGATTGATCTTTTATTGAAGAAATTGTCGATGATTCAGGATATGCTTTTCTGGCATCGTATTCTAATGGTAATTGAATTGTTTTCGAACTGTCATCGTTAGAAGAGGAATTGGATTTTGAATTTTGCGCTTTCTTCTTTAGATTTTTGAAAATTAATCCTAATTTGGATTTAATTTCCGATAATTTCACCTTACCATAGAATCCATTTATGCCAGCCTGTGTATACGAAGGATAATTTTAGTTGTCGATGTTAGGTACTATTTAATTGAAAATAGGTATTCTTCAAAATTCTTTTGAAATATTTGTCTTACTTTCCACGTAGTTCCTGGAATACTGTTGTAAAAGTTGACCGCTTTTGTTACATCAATTTCGTTTAACGATGGGAAAGCTTGCGATGTAAGAAATGTGCAACATAATAGTGAAAGAACCACGAAAATTGGAAATCTCATTTTCTTCGATGTTATAAAAATAAATCATTTACTGCAGAAATGAGCAAGAATTAAAACACTTTTTTTAAAGGAAAAATCATCAAAAATTGTTTTCAGCTACAAAATGTAAAACCGTTGTGCATTTGGCACCTCATTATACTGAGTCGATGATATTGTTGGATTAATCGTTTTTATATCTTTATTTGATTGTTTATTCTTCCTCAAAGAAAAATAAATTACTTTGAAGTTAATCATCAGTGTTCAAGTATATTTTCACGATTGGAGAATTATTTACATTGAGATGATAAATCTATACAATAGCGTTGAAGTACAATTTGGTGGTATCTTCTTACCTATTACCTATAGTCTGTAAGATGTGCTTTAGAAATTGAATTTCTTGCGATAAGGCAAGTACCTTTTGAGATGTTGATTTTTGTGAAAAATTGGTACTGTAAATTTTTATCGTTAATTCTTAGAATGCTTAGGTTAACTTGTTTCCAATTTTAATTCACGAATAAGACAAATTACGTACTTGTGTTATGTACCTACCTATACTAGCTATACTACCTATACATGTTAACTTGAATTCATATCTTTATTAAACTTGAATTATTATTATTATTATTATTATTATTATTAATATTTATAATATATGAAGGTGATTTACAGACTTGTAATTGTAAGAAAATACAACAAGTTACTGAAACAAAATATTTGGGATTAACGTTGGACTCTAAGTTAACATGGGGACCCCATACAACGAATTTAGAAGGGAAGATGAGAAGTCTAAATTACTTATTATTTTACCTGAGAAAACATTTTACAAAGGACCATATGATCCATATATATAAGATGATTTACGAACCTGTATTAAGGTATGCTATTGCATGCTGGGGGGGCACTAGTGAGTATAACCTCGAACACCTTCAGGTACTACAAAATACTGTAATCAGAAGTATAGTGGGTGTAGGTAGAGAGGCTGGAGTGAAGCGTGACTGGGTAAATCTCAAAATGCTTTATATAGGGGAAATATTGAAATATGTACAGTCAAATAGAAGGAAAATCAGGGTAAAAATTAATGAGGGTAAAACAAGAAGGGCGGGAAATATTGAGGCGCAAATTCCGAACTGGGAGTTGGAGCATTCAAAAATACAAATAGGTTATAGAGGTCCTAAAATATTTAATGATATAAAAGATAGAGAGCTAAAGGCGTTGTTAAATGACAAAAAAAAATTCAAGCAAAAATTAAAAATTTCTTTGGCGGAAGGGAAGGTATAAATGGATGAAATAATAACCGCTAACCATAAGTCCTACCTATAATATAACTGAACCAATTGACACTTAGGGTAACTGAGGCCGCACCAGCCATATATGTATGTTTATATCTGTAATTATATTAAAAAAAAAAAAAAAAAAAAATTGTAATAGTAATCGCCCGTCCATACGCGACAGAAGTCGCCGGACATTAAGGGCTAATAAATATTTGATTTGATTTGATTTGATAATAAAGCTGGGTAAAAACCTAGACATGGCAAAAATAGCTAAACAAAAAAAAAAAATGGGTTTGGGCAAGCCACATATCACGTTTAAAGGAAATTATATGTACCAACAAAATTATTTTTTGGTAGAACTTTGATAAAAGAAAAAAAAACACTTAGGAAGTTGAATTGGGCACAAACGTAGTATTTCTTCTCATGAAATAATCATATGAACAGATATTTCTCAAATTTATAACTATTTGAGGGTCCCCAAATTATCTTCAAATCCTTATGATACGCTATTTTCGGATACGTTTTGACCGAAACTAAAAAGGTCATATTTTGGTCACCAACTAATACTACACACGAAGTTTAATCTTTCTAGGTCTATTTGCTGACGAGATGTGGATGATTCATGAAATTTCTTGCACTAATTTACCGTTCGAAAGCCATCTTTTACTCCAACTCCCCTCCAAAATCACTGGAAGCTAAAATCACAATAAGTTTGTCACTTGAGACCATTTTATCCTATGACTCCACAATAAAAAATTCTCGTCTACCCCCACCACTATTTAAGGTCGATAACCACGCCTTCTCCTCTCCAACATCATGTATGGAAATGAATTGGGGATATAGTATACTTCTTATTCTCAATAATCTTATGAGTTCATATTAATTACATTTTCACTAATTTGAAGCTCTTCAAGCTTTACTCAAATTTCGATAAACCGCCAACTTGGATCCATTTTGACCCAAATTCAAGAGGTCATATTCTGGTCACCAACTAACCCTACCCTCAAAGTTTGACTTTTTTAGATTCATTTGGTAAGGATATATGGAAGATTTGAGAAATTTCATGACTCAAAACTTTCTCAAAAAGACGTTTTTTGCTCTACTCCCCTCCGAATGCACTTAGGAAGCTGAAATTTAGATATGTTGGTGCCCATGACTCACTCTTTCATGTGAAATCAAAAACAAAAAATTTGAGGCATTTGCCCTTTTTCCAGCATCCCTCAAAATTTGAGTGATCCGCCATTTTGAATTTTTTTGAAAAAACAAAAAAACTGCTTCGTTAAATTTCTATGTAGAGTCTCTCGCCAAAATTTAAACGAATTTCATGCATACTCGCCGCGCTACGCGAGGGGACAAAAAATAAAATTTCCTCAAAAAACCCGTTTTCGCTCCAACTTCTCTCAAAATGCACTTAGAAAGCGGAAATGTAGATAGGTTAGTGTCCGTGATTCACTCTTTCATATGAAATCAAAAACAAAAAATTGAGTTATTTGCCCCTTCTCCAGCTCCCCTCAAAATTTGAGTGATCGGCCATTTTGAATTTTTTCGAAAAAACAAAAAAATAATCCCGCGCTACGCGTGGGGAAAAAATATATAATTACATATTTACCAAAAAGATGGACATTTGTCAGATAATAAAAATAGTCTGAAACGCAAAGATTTGAAAACCCCACCCTCCCCGAACCCTTCCTTCCCAAATCAGGTAGGCTGTAATAGCTGTCGTTTTCAAGTTAAAAACTCAGCTAAAAAGGAAAACGAAGATCAAGATGGAGCAACGCTTTTATAAAACTACTGACACATAACCTGTTTCATAGAATCATCCAAAATAGATACGGGCAATACTGGGAGAAGCCTTTACCCTTGTATAAGGGTCAGAACACAAGTACATGCGCATATATAAATATTATATTATATTATGTTACTTATAATATACATTAACTGTGTTTAAATATAGGCTGTTTAAAAAAATGGAGATAAAAATATTTCGATTGTTTAATTAAAAAAAAAAAAATTACATTATTAAAATGAAAATAAAATATTTTTTTGGTACTTGTTTGCTCTAATCCTCCTCCAAACTCATGTAGGAAGCAAAAATTTGAATATGTTGGTGTCCTTATTCACTACCTCTGTCGTATAAGATTGTGAACAAAAATGTTGAAACATTTATTCTTTCTCCAGCTCTTCTAAAAATTCAAGTGAAATCAGCAATACAAAAAAAGTACTTTTAGATATTCGCATTTAAACAATTGCTGATCGAATTTTGAGTGATTTTATCCACATTCATTCGCGCTACGAAATTAAGAAGAAATATGTATGTGTAATGTGTATAAATTTAATATGCATTCTTATGTCCGAAAAAGTTAGTCTTGCAAATGGTCTAAAATGTAAAAATAAGAAGTACTCCCTTCCGCATAGTCTCTTTCACCAAATGAAATAAGTTGTAATAGCTACCGCTTTTATTAAAAACTCAGCTAAAAAATATCTCTCTTTTTCTAATCTTCATTTTTATCATTGTTTTCAAGTTTATCGAGCTCTTTTTTGAGCTGAAATCCTATCATAAGCGTATGAATGTTCGCTTTACATATTCGTTAAAAATAAAATGAATGGAAAATTTAAATTGAAACTATTAGATAATTCTTTTCAAATATTTATTTATGAATTGATCATTATAATTTTGATTTTTTGAATTATGAAATTTTCTTACTTCTCTTAACATTTTTACTTGTTTACTAAATTATTATAAATCGGGTTCTCCTGCATAAATATTTGACTCAATAAAACAGTGATTAATTCCGCGCATGATTTTAAATGTTCCATGGTCTCCCCAGTCAATGCCCCATGAATTAGCGACGATCCAATATGGCCAACCATTTTCTTCTCCCCAACCGATTATTCGACCTGCATGCCAACCCAGTGGTATATCGAAGAAAGGACTCATATATATTCCTATTATAAAAATTAGAATAGGTTAGTAGATTACCTGTATATCAACGACAACAGAAAGACAACGTTGAAATTATTAATTACCTCGTTTGTAAAACATGAAACTGAAATATACTAGAAATCCGGCTGGGACAGGACCATGTTCGTATATTTCTCTCCTTATTTCATCTGGGTGAGGTGGTACTTCGTGAATATTCTTAGCTATGAAGTTTTAAAAGTAATGTGATTAGTTCATAGCCCGATAATATTTGGAACAAAGGAATAAACGAGATGACGAGAATATCTTGAATTAAAATTTTCACCTTTAAATGTAACGGGACAAGGGTCTTTCGAACATGATGGAGTTTCGGCTGTACCTGATGAATTTCGTCCTTTTGTCGGTGGAATTGAATAAGGTTGGCAACCCTGAAAACGCACAAATTCGCAAAAATTTGTGATTCTCGTATGCGAAAATATATAATGTTATTTTTACCTCATTTGAACCGTAATCTCCGCCTGTACCTAAACCGTATTTTTCTATGTAACTCCAAGCCGTATCCAGACGTCCTCCTTTACATCCGTGATCTTTTTCACTACACGCTAGTAATTGTTCAATTGACATATTGTGATTGTAGTTTCCTCAGAAGCTATGTATAAACGATCGCTGAACGCTGACGCGACGCTAACAGCCTAAAATAGTGGGGGAAAAATTCAATTTGCATAAAATGTCGAATTTTTTTACTTAAAATTGAGGTTTATTACTCCAAATTTTCAAGCTCGTCTTTTTTCTCAGGGACCTGTTGTGAGTGCCATACAGACTTTAATTTTTTAATAAAGCAGGAAAAACTAAAAACGAGATTTAAAAAGCTCTTGAGAAATCAGAAAAAATTAATCAATATGTGATACATAGACATGAGCAGCAATAACCTAAAATCACTAGGGTGGGCCGAATTTCATTTTCTTCAAAGAGTAGATGAGGTGGAGTCACAATATCACTAAATGAATTCAAAAGATGTTATAAAAATATCAGACCACCATCTCCATTTTTAGAGCTTCCCCAAAATGAAATAAAAGTTCTGAAAATTTTTCGAATTTTCGAAAAAATGAATTTTCGAGCATTTGAAAATTTTTTCAAGTTTCAAAGTCAATTTCGTCATCCAGGGAGTGAAAAAAATTTTAACCGCTATTTTTTTTATTTAATTTAAGAGGTCTTTATTTTTTTCAAAAAGCAACAATTTTATTTTCAAAAATGGATTACAGACAGGTAATTTACTGATCAGGTGCTAGGTACGGGTTCAATTTTTGTTTTATAGGAGTTCCTAAAGGATGAACTTTTTGATGCAAAAACATCTATATGGAATCATTTTGAAACAAAAATGTGGTATTTTGGGAAGCTTTGTGGGGTAAAAATGGAATTTATTTTGCTTTTTGAGTCTGAAATTGTTTCAATTTAGTCCATTCTGTGCACACTAACAATAAATTATCGACTTTCCGTTCATTTTTGTAAATAACCAAAATTGTACCTTTCTGAAAGAAATTTCAAACTTGTTTAGACTTCCTAATTTTTTTTTCAATTTGTGGTTTAATTTTTTTCCGTCTTTCGGTGACAAAATATGATTTTGGAACGTGAAAATTTTTTAATTGTTTAAAATTTTTTTTTTGAAAAGTTTTAGACGCATAATATTGCGCAACAGTGCATGAAATAAAAAGATGTTGCGCACAAAAATGGTCATTATGAATGTTATTTGCCTAGCCTAAAATTGAAGGAACATAGTTTTATTCGATTAACTTTATCTCATGCCAGCGCCTGCAATTCTCACAATAGGCTATATACCGGGTTACTACTTGATTCGAGCACTCCAAGCACAAAAATCTTTCCCTCATAGAAACAAATTAAAAATTTTAATGATATGCAACAATAAATGGCCCAAAAAAAATTATTTAATGCTTGAAAGAGTTCATAAATGAAATTCAAAATTTTGAATTATATTGTCCGTCCAAAATAGCATGAGCTAAATTGTAGGAAATGCATTGCTGAAAGCCAAAACGAAAATCATCAGGGTTTGCCAAACTAGATTTTGTTTACTTTCATTCTTTTCTAATTTGCAAAAACAAACACGTCCAAACATGTTATCAAATTATGTTTTAATAATAACTATTAATTCCAGTTAACTCACAAAATTAAAATCTATTCTTTATCTTCTTCTCAGTATTCTCATCTCATTACTTCGGTTTAATAATATTTTGGGAAACCGAAAATTTTTTTTTGGCTTTTGGCTTGCGCAACTGACACAATTTAGCTCATGCTATTTTAGGCGGACAATATGTACTTTCGTTACCAACAATATATTTATGTATTGCATTTATTCGCCTTAAAGCCAATTCTTCGCTTGGATGCTCGAATGAAGTAGTCACCCGGTATGTACATAACATTTTTTACACGCTTCAACTTATACATGGCGAAGTTTGACTGGCCACTCCCGAAACACCGGAGTAGATACGTGTAAAACTTTGGTATGAATATAAGAAAATAATTCAAGGTCAAACTAACCCAACATGAGCCGCAGTTGGATTGATCTTTTATCGATGAAATTGTCGACGAATTCGGAAAGGCTTTCCTAGCATCGTACTCCGAAGGTAAATCATCATATTTTTCAGAGTCATTTTCGTTTGAATTTGAAAAAGATTCAAATTTCTTGAAGTTCTCTTCTACAAATAATCCTAATCTCGATTCGAGTTCTGATAAGTTCACTTTTCCTGAGAATCCATTGGTACTCGCCTTTGAATTTTATTAAAAAAAGATGCTATTATTCGGAAGTATACCTAGTGGAACTTACATATTATAAAAATTTCGTTATTATGTGTTCGTTCTTACTTTCCACCGTAATCCCAGAATCCTGTTATAAAAGTCGACCGCTTTTGATACATCGATTTCTTTCAAATATGACGGATATGCATGCGATGTGAACAAATCACTGCTTAGTGAAAAAACGACGGTGAACACCAGCAGTTTCGTATCCATTGAAACTTACTAGTGACGATATTATTGGAATGATTAAATTACAGTTTTAAATTTTGAAGCACTACAATTGATTAACAAGTTTTATCTAATTTTTTTCACGAACGCATAACAGAAATCCAAAAACAGCTGGAAGTTCGATTTTCATGAAGGTATCTTAACTGTATAAATTCAGCTGCTATATAAATAGGTGCAGAGAATTAAATTGTAAAATTACGATATGATGTTTACGTGTCAATAGCAATCTACTTTCATAAATTGAGGGATTAACTTTTATGAGATGATTGCTGTAAATCTTATCAATTCTAAAGAATAGAAGCGAGGTGATAGAAATAAGAGTTCTTTGTTTCATTATGAAAGAATCGATGGTACGTAAAGAAATACGTATATTTTCGTTTAATTTTTTTCATTATTTCCGCATTTTCTTTGCTTATTGAAAATCGTATAGTGAAATTAAATATTCAATCTTGAATGCATTGTAGAATGGCTGTGTGCGGTGTACTGTGGTATGTAACTAATTCCTCAAGCTTTCAAATTTTATCTTCAAATTATAGTTTTAAAATCTCGAGTATTTTGTCGATTACAGCACCTCGAAGGAGATTTAATAACTCTTATCATTGTCGAGTGTCGAGATATGATCATTACAAATTGAGATTTCTCTTTAAAATGAACATAGGCTACAATAAAATTACTCTTTTATTCAAACACTACAGATATAAGCATGGAATTCATTTTTTAGGAAATTACTTTTATTTCATTTGTTCCCTTATATAAGATGGTATAAGAGGATCGGCAAATTCTATTTGTGTTTCGATCATACAGTGATTTTGGCCTCTTATTATTTTGAAAGTACCACTTTCGCCCCAATGTTTACCCCACGAATTGGCAGCGAGCCAGTATGGAATACCATTTTCCTCTCCCCATCCAATTAGTCGAACTCCATGCAGTCCTGATGATTCGAAATTTTTTGTATTTATGTGGAAAATTCCTGAAAATTTAGACAAAGTGAAGATGATAAAATGAGGTGATAATTAGGTATAGTGATGAACTTTCATAAATAATTTTGTCATTATTACCTTTCTGATAAAATTTGAAAGGTTCATAAACAACCATAGTTGCTATAACTGGTCCATATGCGTAAATTTTATGGCGAATCGATCGCTCTGAACATGGATGGGTCTTATTACCCACCATCATATATATGTCTCTTACTATTTGTGAAAATCAAATAATTTATTTAGAATTTTCTTAATTAGTTCGTTGAAAGTAAATACTTTGGACTTGACTGATATTGAAATTCTTAATGAATTAAAAATGTACCTGCATTAGAAAGAAAAGTAATCTACCTGTATAAATTTTATTTTCCTTCGTAGACTCGTAGTATCCGTTGGTACAGGTTGTTCCTCTACATTTCGGCGTACGAGGTTTTTGACAAGGGAACATATCACGCTCACCGCAAGGAGGGATTTCATATGGTTGACAGCCCTGTGAAAAAAATTCAAAACATTATGTGTATTTTCCACCAGGCTTATTTTAGTGTGCAGTTATACCCGTTTTGTGTAGTTGGCAAAATTGTATACATGTCATGCAAAAAGTGAGTAAATTCGAGATGCAAGTAAGTATGGCGCGCTATAGTGTCGATGTAGGTAAAATGTTGGATGATTGATAATGAAAACATGATAAAGTATATTGTCTCTAATGGGAGATTTTGGGGTTTTTGGAAATATCGTGAAAATAGTGGAGTTTTAGAAAAAAATTAATATAATCGAATTTATAGAGCGTGAAATTTCCTATTAAATGCTGTAAAAAGGTTTCATTTACGTTGCATCTGTCCGGAGTTAACGCCAAAATAAGTATCACCGTACATTAATATAATAGGAAGTTTAATATATCGACCAATTTTCTACATATCACGATATAAAAATATCTTAAGGGGATACTTCATGTTTACATTTTGATGAGACGTTTTTGAACGAACTTGTGCGATTGTAATGATCGTTCAAGATCTGAATACATCAAAGAGTTGTACTTATAGCGAACGATTTCGACCAATTTCAACAAAAATTTCCAATTTTTGATCAGTTTTTTCTTGATGACAATTCAACTTTTTTCCAATTTCTTTTTTTAAATACCTTCTTTAGAATTAGATTAAGACTTGTATTTCGAGAAATTTTCGATATGTCATTTCTAAAACGAATGATTAACGTTTAAAATTTTGCCATATCTCGCGAATTCTCACCCACTTAACTCTTCTTAAATCAAAAGGAAATGAAATATTCGAAAATATCTCAAAAGTCAGGTCTTTTTAAAAGATTAATAAATAAAATAAAACTGGTCGGAATAAATTATATCGCGTTTTCAGGGAGAAATAACCGATTGAAGTTGTCGTTCAAAACGAACCTCTTCTTGTCAAAATGTAAACAAAGAGTATAGCCTTAATATAATAAATTTTATATCGCTAAAAAATTTTATAGGTATAACTAAAATTAATAAAATTGAAAATTATAAAAAAAAAAATTATATTATACTTCGGATATTTCTAACAGTATTTTGAATCATTGAAGGAAATATAAAAAAAAAATATGAAAAGCACACCAACCTATGATATAGTAGATAACTTGATCAGCTGATTTTTGGTAAATTTATTATGACGTTTACTCCTGGCAGATGGAACGTAAATGAAAACTTTTCCCCACATTTAATAGGAAATTTCACGTTCTACAAATTCAATTCTATCAATATTTTTATAAAATTCCACCGTTTTCTCGTTATTTTCAAAAAACACAAAATCTCCCATAGGAGGCAATGTACTGTATCATGTTTTCAGCATTTCGTGAAACTTCCGTCAGAGTGCGACTATACTTGGCGATTGCCTTCCGAATTCATTAAACATGATGTTCTGCCCTCAAAACACAAACAGATAAATTCATTTTTATGCGTATACGTGGTTCGCCTGCTCAAAAGTTTGAACGAGGTATTAAGATATCCCAAATTGAAAAAAATTTAATTGTAAAATTTATCCAACTTCAAAGATTTATGTCTTATGAATTATGAACGGTAAAAATAGGGGATTTTAAAATGTAGAGCATACGATATGGAACAGCTGATATAGAGGGGATAGAAGGGGAGATATGAGATGATAAAAAAATCATTGAGAAAATTCATTAAATCTTTTTTGGTTTCTGTGAGTAGCTTTTGAAATTACAACAATTGGCCACAGAGCAAAAATTATTTTCAGACCCAGATGTTTTTTTCAATTTTTTTCATGTCCAATTTTAAAACATAGAATTTGGAGCTTCGAGCACTCTCAAAGACCAGATCCGCGGGCAGTCTGTTCTCTTTGCCTCTGCCTCTTCCCGGCCTTGTTAAAGACCTTACAAAAAAAATTCCTTAGTAATTGTGAAATGTACGCTTCGTAAATTATGGCCGATAGGATGGGCATGTTCCTGGATAGCTGGGAAATTATGAACAAATTTTAACCCTCTGATGGCACGCATAAAAGTAATTTAAATTAAAAAATAAAAATTGTGCCGAGTCACTCAAGAAATTGAAATATAATATGTTATTGTGTTCGTTGAAATGCAGAATTTCGTTACAAAAAAAATTGCATAATATCAATATTGAAGGGGCAGCATACATAGGATAAAATAGACAAATTTTTGAAAATTTATGGCTCCTTCAATATTGAAGATAGGCAATTTGTCCTTCTATGTTCTTTTCTTGCAACTCGTTCGAACTACAACATAGCATGGTTTTATTTTCAATTTTTGCGACCTGAAAAATCCAATAAATAATTTACGTAAAAGTTCAGAAGTAAATCTGCCTCTTCAAAAATTGATATATGCAACCAATACAGATGCCCAAATTGATGAAATTGTGGTAACGTTCAGCTATAAAGGGTGCACAGGGATGAGTAACCGGTTACGCCGGAGCGCAGCGAGGTTGTATTACCGATGAGTGATATTCACCCATGTGTGCTAGCTAAGGGTTAAAATTAGAATTTTTAGGTGAATTTTTTATTCAGCTATTACTATGGTATTTTTTTCAGGAGAGCAGTTCACAGATGACCGGGATGGGATAGTTTTATATTTCAGACCAAAAGGAGTCCACAGCTGAAAGTCCGGACTTTTTATATTTATATATCTAAATATATTTTATTTAACAAGAAATTTAACTATAACATTAAATTTATCTTTTTTTTTTATTAACATATACTTATTTTTTAATTTTATTAATAATAAAAATATTTTTTTTATAAATTTAACACCTAAAAATACACCAACTATTTAAATTTTTTTTATTAATTTGATTGAATTAAATAGATTTTTCATTCAAATCATTACTCTTTCTATACGTTTAATAATTAATATAACTTTAGGACATATAATTATAAATATATTCGTACCGCTATATTTTCGTCCGAATTAACATGTAAAAGGTTTTCAGCACAAATCGAACTCCCAACCCTAAAAATTTTTAATTCCAAAATTGCACTTTTGTTTTGATAAATGGATTTTAGAGTATGAATCAATTTTCTTATGTTTCTACCGTTTTTCATTTTTGGGGCATCTTTACCCCTCAAATTTGACTCGAAAATGGTATTATGAAATCAAAAATCGTAAAATTCAACTTAAAAAAAAAGTAGCATATCCATTGCGCTGTAGTTACCTAAGTATTCATGTAGATTTTCAACGGTGTTCAACCATATTCGGAGGGAGGTGTTGAAAATTTTTCTTTGTAATTTTTTAAAATGGTAGGAATTTTTTTTAATTTCAAAGTCATATCTACAAATTGTGAAATTCATTAAAATATGTAGTTCGAACAAAATTCAGCTATAGTGCATACTTTTGGCGTTAAACAATCAACAAATTCACCAATAAGTGTTTAAATCAATCTTACATCAAATGTTTCAAAATTTCCGCCGGTTATAGCGCCGTGTTTGTATATATGGCTCCATGTTTTCCATACTACATAACCATCACAACCTCTTTCAAATTTCAGGAACACACGCTACTAAATAATTCATAGATATGTTGACGTTGATTAATCCCTTACTATGTATGCACAAATGATCACTGAATACAGAAGCTGTTACTGCAGCCTAAACAAAAAGGAAACCAAATTCAACTTGAGTTAGCGCTATAAGACATTCATAGATGAATAAATCTAAAGAAAATTATACCCAACAAGATCCGCAATTGGATTGATCTCTGATGGAGGATATGGTGGTGCAGTGAGGATACATAGTTCGAGCGTCGTAGTTATCTGGTAGTTGATATGGAAGGAATTCATCTTTGAATGCATTTACTTGTAGTTGTGATTGCTCTACGGTGATTTTGTTACCGTCTTTTTTATCAAAATCTGCGGTGATTTTAATATCTGGAATTTTTATTCCACCACGAAACTTCATATCGGATGGATATACAAATGGTCCTAAACCGTTGGATCCTGCCTATATTATAATAAAATTGTTTATGATATTTTTAGCAGAAGCTGAAGGAATATTGTAATTTTCAAATAAGTTGACCGATTTAAATGCTATAGTGAAACTGTTCTTTTTTATATCTTCTCGTAATCTGCCCGTTAAAATTATTCTAGAAAAAGTCTACACTTACCGTCCATGTTCTATTCTGAATGCTGTTCAAGTAATCGACAGCTTTTTGAACATCGATAATACCGGAGCTAGAAGTAAATGGTGATGAACTAACAGCTTCATTGCTCTCGTAAAAAGTTCCAACGATTAGAATAATTAAAACTACGTGCATTATGGTTACTTACAAAGCAATAACGCATCGATGATAAATGGTTAATTTATCACATACGCTGAATTCTCATAAGAACTAAAATTTGTTTAAATATGGTGATTCATTCCATCGGCACCTATATCTTCGTCTAATATGTACTTCTTCGAATTTTATTTTTTATTTTTTTAAATATTTACAAAAGTCTTGGAAAAATTTTTCATTGAAAAAATTCATGTGATGAGTAACGAGGCCGATATAGCGCTGAAGTGATGAGAAAATAAATATGATTTTGCTAACTCGAGCACGTTTTATGAGAATGCAAATACAATTAATAATTCCATATTTCTGTGGGTTGTAGATTGTTTGTATAGTGCTTCTTATATGCGATACAGAGGGATGGAGATCACTACTTGTAACATAAGATTCGTCTAAATCTTCTTGTAATTAATGATGAATGTATAGTTGGTGAAAAAAAACTCATGTTGGAAATCGAAAACAAATAATGATGATTTATTGATAACAGTATTATTTTGCACATTAATTAATAATTACTGTTTTTATTTTTCCAATTAAATTGGATGGGAGGGGAGTGGCTAGGGGTTCACTTTCTGTAGGCTGTACTATACACATTGTAGTCTGTTCTAAAGTGGTTTGACCTATAACAGGTTAAACCATTCCTGCTGGCCACCAAGAAATTTCAATAAATTTCTATTGGTTTTCCCAGCCACAAGAGCCTGAGAACAACAACCAATAAAAAAAAGAGTATTTGGTTCTGAATGACGTCAATATGAGCAGGTAAATGTACACGTGGACTTAATACTTTTTAAGTGTAAGAGGGGAGATCGAAATTGTATCAACACTCGTTAAGACAGATGCGTTATTGGCTGTTGATATTATCCACTCTCAGTTGCTCATATTGACGTCATCAATTAACAATGCATTTGAAAAAATGAAGTTGAAATTTTTCACGTGATCTCAAATGGTGTAACCGGTTATAGGTCAAACCACTTTGAGTCTGTTCAGAATAAGAATACCAAAAACACCGAGCACAAAACGAACATTTTTAGTTCTCGTTAACCACATATTCTTAAAAAGAGACCAATGATAAGAGTTAGTTAAACGTTGTAAGCAAAGTAAAGCAGTAATTTCTGTTGTTCAGTATTTCTAAAGGGCATAGGAGGATAAGAATGGCGAATCATGCCCTCAGCCGATTTTGATGAAATTTGAGTGGTAGGTAGGTACCCTTTAGAAACTTTCATGGCCAAAGTTTCAGACCCCCCACCCCCCTCGTTTTTGAGAAATTAATTTTTAATTGAAAACCCATTCGAATTTTTCTTTCACTCAATAGTTGACTGATTTCATTGAAAATTAACTATGTTGTACTGTTCCATAGGGGGTGTCTTGGAAAAAATCAGCAACCCCCCATCATGATTTTACCCCAACCAAAGATCGTTTTTTAATTTTATTTAATTTTTTTAACCCTGATAACGCTTTGGCACAATTATGAAATTGATATTTTTAGATGACCCCTTGACCCAGACCCACGTGAAATTTTTTCAGATTTTTCACTCGGGTACGCCATGTTGAAAAATGGCTAAAACTGATAACGGTTCCCATTTGGTAAAGTCCAAGAGCCGAACCTATCCAAAATGAGCCGAAATAACTAAAGCTGGGACCGGTCCTAAAAGTTAATGTATGTACCCTTACTTCGAAAACCACCGGTCTGCCGATCCCAGCTGCTGCTTTTAAGCATAGCAAAAGCTCAAAAGTTCAAAATTTTCATGAACTTTCGGCTGAAAATATTAAAAGTTGAGTTTGGCGTCAAATTACAGGTTTTTTACGCTGAATCCGAATATGTGGGTCTGCCAGCCCTAAAGCGCTGGCAAAGGCTCGACAGAGGGGCCCTAAGGGAGAGAAAACCTGAAAAAATCAGGTATTTTTGATAAAATTCACATAAAAATCGCAATTTAGTTTAAGTGGATTTAATAAATGACTCTAAGTTGACATCATTTATACGTGATAAAGTGAGCAATATCTGGCAAAGAACAAGTTGTCATCGATGCAGTGTTGTCAATTTCATTACCTACTTTTAGTTCGTTTGATGTTCCTTGTTCATTAGTGAAATTCTTTCACAACGCTTACTGTATATTTCATCTTCTTATCTCTGCCCTTTTAATTATTCTTGAAAAATTTAATACTAGCTTGTTCAACATCAATGACAACAGAGCTCGAAGTAAATGGTGAAGAACTCGTGGCTTCATTTTCTCAAAAGAAATTCCAATGATTGAAATAACTAAAATTAAATTCATTATGGATTTATCGTTTCAAGAACTCAACATAAACGTATCACCGATGAAAAGTTGATATAGATCACAATACATAAATTTCCATGAAAACTATAATGGTTTTAAAACATTGCTTGGCTCATTTTGGTAGATACTCGAGTTTTTTCTTGTTAAATATTTGCGAAAATTGTTGATTTTTTTATTTAATTCGATTGCATAGTAAATAAACCGGAATGGTACTTTATTAATGCCAAGATAAATATAATTAGTCATTCGATATTCATCAAATTTTAATACGTGTGTATGATATCGATATTATTTTCTTATTTACAATGTTACTCAGAAAGTATTGTACTGTTTGAAAGAGCAGGAAACGTTTCCAGATGTGAACCAAAGATTCCGAAAAAAAATCAATTTAAGACACAAACAAGTTGTTTTAAAATACCTCGAGTTTTTTTTTTTTTTTTTTTGGAGATATCCTCACTCGCAAACGTGCCGTTAGGTGAGGGAATTAAAATCCCTCGAGTTTAACCTTGACCTTTGAATAGCGATCAAAAGTGCCTCCTCTTTTAAAAAAATAGCCTGAATCGAAGAAGAATCTGCTGTTCTCACCACATTTCATCCATATTTCTACGTCCTATTTTTGAAATAAAAAATTTATTCAGTTTGCGAAATATGCATTTTATTAGAGGTACCTACTTATCCTCTTGTTTATGGAAATGAAAGCATTTAAAAAATTCACAAATTGTTATAATTTATTTCGGTGCCTTTAATTTAAGATGCTCTTCAATAATCGGTTGTCCAGCGTGAACCATGGATTCAATTCCGCAGTGATCACGGCCTCTTAAAATTTTGAAAAATCCGTTCTCACCCCAATGTCTCCCCCAAGAATTCGCTCCGATCCAGTATCTCACGCCTAACTCTTCTCCCCAGCCAATTAGTCGTACTGCGTGTAAACCGACTAATTCTTCGTCGGCGTGTGATTTATATATACCTGAAAAATAGTTTCATTTTTCGTTGACAAAAAATTATGAAATTTTTTATGCATGGAAAAATTTATGTTTATTTTGTGAATCACCTGTGTTATAAAATAAAAATGAGAGAAAAATTTGCATTCCAGCAGTGACCGATCCGTGATGGTAGATTTCTCGTCTAATTTTCTCTTCGTCGCAGGGTAATCGTATGGTTTTTGAAGCTGAAAATTTTTTTGTGAAAATTAAAATACATATGCTTTGATATGATATTTGAATATAAGTCACTTTTCGTATCAACTGTGTTGTGAAATATTGAAAAATAATGTAATTATATTTTTTAATTCGACACAAATTTTATATCAAGCTAACAATTTTGAGACCCTGAGCTATATAGTATTTGAACAATTATACCTCTTTCCATGCATACCTTCGTACATTTTAAATTATCTTCCATATAATATAGGGTATCCCATCTCGATCTAACTCCCTCCATAATACGTGTTGGTCTACTTATGCTGCATTTATGTATTACGGTTTGCCTATCTTACTTGCTGAAAAGGCTGAGATATAAAAGTTTCAAGTAATAACTGCGGAAAGAAGTGAGTTGTAATAGTGATCGCAAACAAGTTGTCATTTTGAACTGTATTTGTAAATTTTTTTTGCTAATAATGAACTTTGACATTTTATTAATAATGTTACATTGTATTTAGCGCATTTTTATGCAAATAGCACTGTTACTATATTTCATAAATTTCTAGATTAAATTTTTAAGACATTGTCATAGAAATTAAAAAAAATTCTGAAATTTTTTTCTGACCATTCAAAGCTTTCGAAGGGACATTTACTCGAAAGAGATGTTCGAGAGTGTCATAATGTTCTTGAAAAATTTTCAAAACATAGGGTGAAAAGGGTATTTTACATAGTCCCTGCCAAAAAATATGAAAAAATTACTAATGTCTTCATCATTTTTTACACTTTTCATCATCCTTTCTCTTGAACTATCACCTCCATTGTTTCTACTTTTTTATCACTAATACTACATTGTCGACTCTACATTCTGGTGTAATCTGTACATTTTTACCTGGTTAAATCTCGAGGTAAATATGTCAAAAAATGTTTCTAGTAAAAATTCCCCCGTGTATCGCCAGTGAGTATTCATGAAATTCGCTCAAAATTTGATGAGAGACTCTTTTATGGAAATACAAGAAAGGTACTTTTTTCGTTTTTTCGATACACTTTAAAATGGTGGGTCACTCAAATTTTTTGGGGAGCTGGAGAAGAGGGAAGTTGCCCAAACTTTTTGTTTTTCACCTCATATAAAAGAATAAATCACGGACAACAACATATTCAAATTTCAGCTTCCTAAGTGCATTTGGAAGAAAGCTGAAGCAAAAAAGGCTTTTTTGAGGGAGTTTTGAGACAAGAAATTTCTTGAATTTTTCATATCTCTTTACCAAATGGACCTAGAAAAATCAGACTTTGTACGTAGGGTTGGTTTGTGACCAGAATATGACTTCTTGAATTTGGTTCAAAATGGATCAAACATGACGGATCATCAAAATTTAAGTAGAGCTTGAGGAGCCTCAAATTTGTAAAAATGGGATCAGTGTGAACTCATATGATTATTGAAGATAAGAAATATACTCTCTTTGAAATTCATCTTCACACATGATATTGAAGAACAGAAGAAGAGGTTATCGACCTCAAAATTAGGGTGGGATTACAAAAAAGGTTGAAAATTTTTTATTGCGATGTCATATGATAAAATGAGCCGAATTGATTAACCTGTCCTGATTCTGGCTTGCCAAGTGAATTTGGTGGGACTTTTAGAAGGGAAATTGTTGCTAGAAATTTCATGAATCTTCCATATCTCCTCATCAAATCGATCTAGAAAGTTCTAAGTTTGTATGTAGGGTTAGTTGATGACCAGAATATGACTTTTTGAATTAAGGTCAAGTTGAATCCAAAATGGCGGAATATCAAAATTAGAGTAGTGCTTGAGAAACCTCGAATAAGTAAAAATATTATAATTAATATGAACTCATATGATTATTACATAATAAGAAATACTACATTTGTTCCAAATTTAATTTTTTTGTAGTGGTTTTTGAAGGAATAAGATAGGAGTTATAAAACTTGTTGTTGTGTGTAGTCTGTAGACATGAAGGGGTTAGCAATGTTGTTTACAAACCTGAACAAGTCCCAGTTAAAAACTCAACACCAGCAATGCGGCATGGCTGCTTACGTTTTTTTTGTAAGCATAGAGCTATGCAGCGGATATCTAGATCTATCCAGAGTTGTGATAGGACAAGGGGAAATTAAATGGGCTTTATGAAAAATTTTCAGCCAATGGTTAAAATGTCTAATTTTTTCTATATTTTAACTACACTTTTTTCGTTATTTTTCCTCACCTATCCCCTCCAATATCAACAATATTTATCAATAATGCTACATTTTAAAACATACATACATTTCGATGCTTGAAGTATATTTCCATGTGCCTTGGATGGTGAGAAATAAAAGTTGTTAAGTTTGCTTACTGCTAAAATGAATTTTTTTACCAATTTTCAGTAAGTTAGGCAAATTATTATACATGAATGTCGCATGAGTAGACAAACTTGTCATATGAAGGAGCTTATATCGGAATGAAACACCCTGTATATAGTGTATACGTTTGAAATATATATAGTATGTCTGAATGATATAGGCTGCTAACCTGCTCACCAAAAGTGAAATTTGGATTTGTCGTTAAAAATAGCTGCAGTTGGCTTATACGCCCACGCATGTATAAATCCGGCGATTAAATTCTAAGCACTCCATAATGGGGAGTCACTTCATCGAATGTTTGGAATTTGATTGATTTATATTTTTGCGCATGCCTAAAAGCCAATTTCGAGCGTTGCCAATTCGAATCTGATTTTAATTTTTTGGCAGTAGATTTGCATAATGCAACCAAGTGACTTTGCAAAAACTCGAACTTATCAACAGAACTGTGGAGAGTCAGAATTAGAGTCAGGAGAAAAATAATTGTTGTAATAAGTTTTTAAATTTTTTTCTTTTGAAGCAAATAAAAATTAATAGAAAAAGATAATTGTAATTTTTACGTATCTCAAAAACTTGGGTCCGATGGCAGTTTATCCCCTCTGCACCTCTTTATCTTGATCTTGCTTGTCAATTTTGAACAGTGTAAATAAATTAAGAATTACGGATGTAGATTTTCATATTTTTCAGTATGTTATGTCGAAATCTTCCAGTTTCTAAAAGATACTGGTTGCATTATTGAAATAAATATCTCTCGATTGCTTTTTGCATAATTAAATCCATTTAGTCTGTGATGTAGAAGAAGCATCAATGTAAAATCTGAAATATTTCACTTCAAATACCTACTCTTATAAGTATGTTCTTTCCTTAATCTGTATCTCTTGTTGGAACAGTGATCTTTATGACATTTAGGGTGATTGCCTGCGGTATATCTTCTCTGTGTCGAATATCGCTTTTCGGTGCAATCGGATACGGTTGACAGCCCTGTGAAGTTGACAATATTAAACTGGAACTTTGACAGAATAATAAGAATCTCGATGAAACCTGCCTCAAAAGAACCATAGCCTCCTCCAGTAACTAATCCATGTTCTTTAACATATTTCCAAGCTTCAGCCATAACGCCACCGCCACATCCATCGTTATCTTTATTACACGATAGTAAATTGGCGCTAGATAACGTGACGTTTATTGTACCATTGCTTTGGATGCAAAAACGATCACTTAAGACTGCAGCAGTGGATACAGCCTGTAAATTAATTTTGAAGGGTTATCCATCTTTATAAACTAACAATGATGTTTTATTCTTTCTTCGAGTAAATATTAATGTAATTAATTACCCAACATGATTCGCAGTTCGATTGATCGACTATGGAAAAAATAGAAGAACAATGTGGGAATGCTTTTCTGCAGTCATAATTGACTGGAAGTTCTGAATTTGGATGGTGATGTTCGTCGTACGAATACTCTTTTTTCTCAGGAAGAACGCCGAGTTGAGATTTTAAATGAGATAAAGGTACGTGAGTTGGTAAATTATTATGATGTGCCTATGAAAACTCGGATAGTTAGCTATTAATATAGGTTTATCGTATTTATTATAAAATTTTAAAATAGGTACGTATTATAAATTCTATAGGTACCTTCCACGAAGTATTTGCAAAGCTGTTGAAATGTTCTACCGCCTTTTCAACGTGAATGATGTCATCTTGTATGAACGCGATAGTACAGAAACTTTCTGCTACGAAAACGAAGACGAAGATTTCGAACGCCAACATTATTTTTATGAATTACATAATCACCATAGTAATTTCATTTCTCGAGTAAGTATGAGAATTATACGCGAATTTCCATTTCAAATTATTCTTCGCGCAAACTACAGTTTTTCGATTTCAACTTTCTGTTCGTGGAAATTTCAAGATAAGTAAATTTAAGTGTTTCAGCATATCGAACATATTCGAGTAGGTATTTTAAACGGTAAGACAATTTGGAGAGTTTCTACATATACAGTCTTCGAAGACTGATAAGAGTAAATGAAAATTTTAAAACCGAATAAATAATGAAAAAAAAAACCTAACTTCGAGTGATAAAGATTAATAGCTCTTTATAATGAATCAGCTAATGGGAATTTTGCAATTTATTCTGCAGCTAGTAAAATTATTTTGAGGAAGTGACAGATCCCGAGCCATTTTAAAGCATTGCAATATTTTCTAAAAATTTAAAATCGAATAGATAATGCACTTTGTTGATGAAAGTGAGTAGTTTTTTTTTTATGCTGAACCAGTTAATGGAAATTTCACAGAAGTACATATTAAACTTGAAGCATGCGCAGTGCACACCTTCGAAGTAGTTACTAGTTACGTATTAAACGAACATAAATTGAATCACTTGCATGAAAAGTTGAAAGTACTTTTAAATTTTGTGGATTCTCTAACGATCCTTTTTAATGTAACGTACAGAAAGAAAGGCAGTGCTTCCCATGATTTTTCTAATTCTTCACGAGAGGTTGTTTAACTTCCCAATATTCCGTTTTTCGTCCGTAGCCTCCATAGGAAGGCTGGCTCCTACGATAAGAATAGTAAATGAGAGTAAATCTTGGGTGGCCTTTGAGCCAATAGGTACTTGGCTGATATGGGTGTGCGAATTTATTAGATTTTTTTTCAAATGTGGAGTGGCAAGATTACAACAGTTACTAAATAACCTTAAAATGATCTCATAAAAATGTGGGCCCTCCAACTTAATTTTTAGACCTCAAAATGAAGGTAAACTTTAAAAAATTTTCAAATTAAAAAAAAAAAAGAATTTTCGTGCAATTAAAAATTTTTCCTCGTTGTCATATTTTGTTTTCTAGAGACTGATTTTTTTTTAATTTACAATTTTAATTATTTCAAAAAATGAACGACAAATGAGTAATTTATTAGCCGTATGCGCACTATGGGTTTAATTAAAGCTATTTTGGACTCAGGAGGAAGATATATATATACTCCATTTTTACCCCACAAAGCTTCCAAAACATCATATTCTTGTTACAAAATTACTTCCTTTAAATGTTTTTTCATCATAAAAATGAACTCTAGGAAATCCTGTGGAACATGGACCATACGTTGCCTCTTGAGCCTGAAAAAACTTGAATTGAGCCCATATGTGCATACAACTTATAAATTACTTATTTGTCGTTCATTTTTGAAAATAATAAATATTGTTGCTTTTTGTGAAAAAAAAAATTAAGTGCTCATAAATTTTAAAAAAATGCCAGCTGAAATTTGTCCACTGTTTGAATGACAAAATATGACTTTGTGAAGTAATAAAATGTTTAATTGTCCAAAATTTCATTTTTTTAAAAATTTAAAATTTTCAAACTTTGACTCTATTTTGTTGGGTGTAAAAACTGCGTTGGAGGACTGAAATTCTTATGACTTCTTTTTCCCAAGGTCATTCAGCAACTATTGTAACTTCCCTCTCCACTTTTTGAAAAAACGTAAATTTGGTCCACACTACTTGGTACTTTTAGAAACATCCCTGACCTAAGTTTTGGATCCTCACTCCACCTATTTTTGAGAGGAACACTTTTAAATGAAAAATTAATAGAAAATTTTTTTACAAGTACAAATGGATGGATTTGAACAAATTTATTAATTTGTAATATGTTGTGAATTCATATAAGAGGGATTTTAAAAAAATAGCTCCCTTATCACCATAGGCTATATATTCTCCCGAAGTGTCAATTTTTCAATTTATTTCATGTTATTAATAATGGTAATAGTCTGTTATAAAACAAAATCAAATTTTTGTGTATATTTTTAACCCCTAAATAACGTTTTTTTTTTTTTTTCGGAATTTAACTCGAGCCAGGAATATGATTCACAAAAATCTGAAATATAGGAGGAGGGGGGCGGGAGATCGAGATATTTGTGAAGAAAAGGACTTGGTGTAGCATTTTCGGTATTTTGTATACTTGGTGCTTGGATCAATAAAAAATCATGGCCAAAAAACGGAAATCTTCCCAACCGACAAAATATTCTTCCCTCATAAATCGAATCGCCTAAACATGGATGTGAAACCACATTCCTAAATGCTCCGTTATCTGCATAGATGAGAGGCTTTTCAAGGGAAGAAGGAAGTAACTAGATATGTACTGCAGCGTTCCTTTACAGAAAATATTTTTTCGAAAAATCCCACTAATAAGTGGCGCGAAGTCACAGTCAAATTAAATTATCTGTTTCGAAAAAATCAGCCGTTTTCACTTTTCGTCACTTCTCCAAAAATGAAGAGGAGTTCGGGAAAAATGCATCATTGAAGTTGAAGATCCATTATTGGGAGTATTTTGCTGATTTCTAGCATCTATACATAATGAAGTGATATACGATTTCAATGATAAAAATTATTGTATGTATTCCAAAAAAAAAAAAAAGTAATAGATAATATATGTAAATAAAATTAATTTGTTATATTAAATCATTCCTTTTTTTTCAGCGCTTGAGAACCTCTGATTGATGTGGCAAGATGAAAGGAAAATGTTGAGGATTGGACATCTGCGATGGTGTTTTTGATAACCCTATAGAGTTGTAAAGAATTTTCATTCGGTTGTCACTTGATTAGAAAAATTTTCAAACCCTTTGAAATATATTATGGTTATATTGTTAAATTTTTTTTCTTTTAAATTTGGGCTGTCAAGTATGCGAATGGTATAAAAAATAATTGTTTTGAAACAAATAAGCTTTCTGAGCTTGCCATGAGAAAAATATGAACAGCGAAATTAAAATATATAACTAATAAAAATTTTTACCTCACACAATTTCTGTCATTAAACCTGCTATAATCAAGTATTGAATAAAAATAATTGTGTTTCAGAGCTCAAATTCCCCTCATACTAGAAAAAAAAATCTCAAAAAACTATTTTTCTGTAGTTGAGGGGAACATTTTCGACATTTCAAAATGATTTCCAGTTATTAAGCAAAATATCCATTTCACTTTCCAACTATTAAGGATAGTTATTCCAATAAATGTCGACCTGGATCTTGTGTCATTTTAAACCATTCGAACATAAGAAAAATCATCTTTGAAAAAAAAAATAAATAAATAAATACAAAAACGTACAATATATTTTCAAAATTAAAAAAAAAATAAAATCATTAAAATGCGTAAGGTAGGTATTAGAATTACGCTTGCACAAAAATATAAAAAATTAATAAAACATCTAGAATAACAAAATAAACGATCACAGATCCAGTAGTATTTTATTCATTCACGATTGAGAAATCGACTTCAATTTTGGAATTCCAGAAGAAATATCTTCTTCTATACCACATTCATTTGATCCTCGTTTAATTTTAAAATATCCATGATCACCCCAGTCAGTATTCCATGAGTTGGCAATCAACCAATATGGCGTTTTGGTATTCTCATCAACACCCCATCCTAAAATCCTAATCGCGTGACCACCTAAAGCTTTACCTTTAACGTGTTGATAGACGCCTGAAAGAAAAGCTCGATTAAAAATACGATAATAAAAAAGATCGATATAAATTCGATATATGTACCAGATTTGTAAGATAGTAAATCTTCGTACACGGTGAATGCACCTTCGACGGGACCGTTTTGGTAAATTTCTTGTTTAATAGCGTCTTCGTCACCATCAATCGAGTATGCTTTGGCACCTATAAATAATACAGGCAATTGCGTTTTAATATTGAGATTTTCTCGGAATATACACGAGTCGTGGTAAAATTCGATGATTCGATCGCATTTGGTTTATACGCACGAATTGAAATTCAGATAAGAGTCGAGTTGATTAATCGAACTTAGTATTGTTTGTTTTAATGATTCGTTATCTTACCAAAATGTAAGTCTTCTTGGTACGTTAATTTGTAACTAGATTGACATTTCTTTTCACATTTAGGCGTTCGTCCCCCTCCACTGCATGGTGGTCTGGTACCGTTAACGTGGTGTTCGCATGGAGCGATTTCGTACGGTTGGCAACCCTGTAAGGTATAAAATAATTGTCGAAAATTACACAGTCCTGCTCGAACGATTCATTATTTGCTCATAATATCCGAACGACGGGACTGTGGAATTTTCGACTTTAATTCTGTGGCTACGCACACAGCATTAAAGTGACTTGCCTACTCTCTTCCCTATCTAAATCTTGATTCAGATGTAACATATTCGAAATTACATACACAAGCGTATACCAACCCTTAAACTGGTTATATCATCCCTGCTTTGCTTTCTCCGACTTTCCCCTACTATGTTGCTTTCGCCAGACTGAACCCTTGCTTACCACCCGCTACGAGAACACTTGTTTTGATATACAGAACGACATCAACGTGATTTTCTCTTTTCATCTAGTTTCCTTTTTTTTACTTACAACTTATTGCCATTTTTATTTTATCGCTAATTTAAAATTTGACGATGCCGGCTACGCGATCTCGCGGAAAAAAGACCGCTTGTGGCGGCGGTGCCTGTGCCCCGTTAGGGACGGGACCAGTTGGAAACGACCACGAAGAATGTAAAGTGAGTGCTGCTTAAATTTTTGTCTAGATTTATTATTATTTGCATTTTCTTTTTGCATGCTTAAAGTCGCTGTCGCTCTATCGTTTGTCTCTCTCAGGCTCGCTCGTCGCTCCCCTCACATTTCTCTTGATGTCTGGCACTCACTTAGTTTCTGGTGAAACTAATGAGCTCCTTTCATTTTTGTTACAGGAGCAACGAACGCGCCTACGACGAAGAAAACGAAGTCTTCCTCCTAAATCATAATATTAAATTTAAATAATTATAACATATAATATTTTTCGTAAATTGTAAATATCCAATATAATTTTTTTCTGATACGAAAATTCGCGTGAATATTTTCTTCTCTTTTGCCTCATGATGATCGGTATTTCTAATATAGAGATACCTTTTCGATCATTTAAACGTAAAATTCGCTTCCACCGTGTTATACCTGCCTTCTCATAGGACGTCGCCCTCCCCCCCCTGTGTCGTAATTCTTCTTCCAAATAGGTGCTATCAGTTAGGCGTTGAAAGAGTACGTGCAAAATAACTCTTTCACATATTCTCGTTTGAACTCTGCTCAAATTTACGACATAATGGTAGTACAGAGCGTAGTTGAAAAATTCGAAATCAAAATTTCACTATTAAATTCAAAAAATCCACATGAATAATTTGATCTAGGTAAACGTAGGCTATAGGTTAAATTTTTCCGAGAATTTAAGGAAGTGCGTAGCAGCGACTTTAAGCTATTGTTGTCAGATTTTATTTCACCTTTTTTATCGTTATATGTTGATGTGACGAGTTTAGCGTTACATATATATTACGCGCGTATCAATGTATTGCGTATTCAGCGAGGCGGTGTCGCATCGAACGGCACCACATCCTATCCTCTGCAAACATGTTCAGCGGTCACTTTCAACCTTTTTGTGACTCAACGCCGTAGCGCGTTGATTGTATTACACAATAAAACCTTTTTTTGTGCAGTATCGGTGTTTTGGCCGTCTTGCACTTAATTATGTGTTTTTGACCATATGTGTTGAAGACCATCATTGATTAATAGAACCTTTTTTATCTGATGCGTTTAAAAATACGTAGTAACGCAGCTGGTCTTTAAATGACAGTGTGCCTTATCGATGGTTATTTAACCGATAGCACGTATTTTATTTTTTTCGCTATTATATCGTTATCGTTGTTGCCAGTTTTGTGAGGTTGAGATATGTATGCTTGTTAGTAGTTCAACATTTTGATGTTTCTACGTTTGAAAATCGACCGTTTCTTAGAGCAAAGAAACCATTCCTTGTTAAACCGCAATGTGAGGATGGTAGCCTAGGTAATGTGCGTCGATGGACTACGTAGAATTATTTTGTCGATGGGAGTCGACACATGAAAAAGTTTTCAGTTATATCTATAGAGTAGGACCCGGGTCATCAGGATCAATTTGATATTGTTTTTTGCATTCTCACCTACAAAACTGCAACGCGTGTTATTTAGGGGTGCGTAAGACTATACTGCTTAGGTTGACAATTTTTTTCCCATCTGGCTATTACTCAGGGCTGTGTGGTTTTATTTTCGCATAGTCGCTATCTACAAAAGTCTTTGGATAGATGCGTTTGACTGAGTGTGTGTAATGAATGGGCTCCATTACACTCACTACGAGAACGTCATCCAGGCCACGTCAGCTGCCTTCTTCTTTGGCGTTAGAGGGGAAGGTAATAGAACTATTATTGTCGAGTTTACTTGACAGTTGATTTTTCTATAGTCGGCCTCAACTATACTGAGGCAAGGCTCCGTACGGCCACCTTAGTGGATTGGTGCGAGATGTGGCGTGGTTGGCACTTACCTGATCCTAGCACAAGCGTTGAGTTGCTTGTCTGCTCCGGGAGTGTTGGGGTCATAAGGGTGGTGCTTTGACCCCCGATCTTTGAGCTGTTGGTCAGTTTATTTTTTATCCTAACTGGTCTTACCAGTTGGGGCCCCCTCTCAGTGATCTGAGTCGGGTGTTGTGACATTGCGTACCTCTTCTCTCTTTAGAGGGGGGTTTTTAGCTGTGCAGTGCTAGGTTCTGTGACCTTGGACTTGAGTAGACCATTGGACCTGAATGATGCGCAGCTTCCCGCTACAGCTTTGCAGCTTATGGGATGTCAGGCTGGGTCACTAAGGCGAGTCAGGCCGACCCAGCATTCGGGAGTAAGCCCGCCATAGGGTAACTCACCATTAGTTTAACGCAACGTAGAAGCGAAGCGACCTTATACATTGTTGTCACAGCAATGGGTTGGCAAGTGCCACCACACGGCCGCATGCTTGGGTTATGGCGGTACCAGCATGGCTAAGCCGCCGTAGCAGATGGAAGGGATTAGAAGGTTCTAATCCATTTAAATTAAGAGGATCCTCGATTTATTTTTGATTATGGTCAGTTGTCGACTCCCGCCTAATAGCTGGTATACTGTCTTCTACGCCCCCTCCCCTCTACTTTGCATGTGTTGTTTGAGCATGCGTGTTATAATTTACAATATTCTCAGACTGGTAAGAAACTGGTCGTGGTATATTTTACGATGTTAATTTTGTGCCCCCACCTATTCCGTAGGAGAGCGACTCCGAAGCCTGTGAGATACGTGTGTCCTTGTTGGCAGATAGGGTGGATGAGATCGAAGAGTTAGTTCGTGCCCGTGATTTTGATCAACTGTCAAAGCGAGTTGATGATTACAATGCAGCTATTGATGCGGCTCGGTCTGAAATGGAGTCTAGTAAGCTCAACCCCAATCAGCTGGGGAGTTTTGAGCTTGCAATCACCAAGGCTCGTAGTAAGGTGGAGGGGCTATTAATTGCCACTCAGACCTTATCTTCCGATGAAGGGAGTTCTAAACCTCCTTCTCGTACCTCTGAGCCCCCCTTGTCATTCACCCCACCAGCCTGTGTCATGCCACCACCATCATCTACCTCTACCGAACAACCAGCTGCAGGTTGTCTTCCAATCAGCCTTAGACCAGTGTTTAAGATGAAGGCGATGGATATACCAACATTCGCAGGAGACCTCAAGGAATGGAAGAGGTTCTGGGAGATTTTTGAACAAAACATTGGCAGCAAAAACTACTCAGATCAGGACAAATTAAACTTCCTGGAGAATCATCTCGCGGGTCCGGCGAAGGAAATTGTTGAGGGTTATGAGTTGGTGGGGGAAAACTATCCTCTCGTGATAGATGCCCTCCACAGGGAGTTTGGAGACCCCACCAAACTCATAAATATATACCACGACACCATAAAGAGCCTTAAGGTTGCGGAGACGGCATCGGAGAAACGTTCCAATCTTAACACTATCAAAAAGCAGCTTAACAACCTGAGATTTGATGTCACCAAACCCGACCCCTTGATGGAGCGGACAATATGTAAGAAGTTCAATGAGAAGACATTGGATAGAGTTTTAGATGAAGTGCTCAAAGATCCCCAACGCCAATACTCTATACAGGAACTAATGACAGCCTTTGAGCTCATAATTAAGAGGGATGAGAGGAAGGCTGCCCTCTTAGAAATGGAGACAACATCACAGCCCCCTCCATTAATGGGCCGCAACAATACTCACCGTAGGCCTGGATTAGCAGCTGCCCTCATTGCCCCTTCAAGGCCCACCAAACCTATAAAATCCAATTGTGGGCTATGCAACAAAACCAATCATAAGAGCGAGGATTGTTTCTCATATTTAGGAGCAAGCGCTAGGAAGAAGCGTTTGATAGAACTGCGCCGGTGTGTGTTGTGCGGAGAGATGGGTCACGTGGCTGCGACTTGTGCGCTCAAGGGTCAGTTGTGCACAAAGTGTCGTCGAAAAGGGCACTCAACCCTTACGTGCATAGATTACATGGAGGGCCTTCAGCGACGCATCGGTCAAAAGTCTGGAGTAAAGCGTCAGCCGGCTGGTATGTCAACTTTTCTTGAAACTTTCACCTGCATGCTTATATCTAATTCTGGTGCCCAAGTATTAGTGAGGGGGGTGATGGACAGTTGTTCTACAGTATCCTTCATCTCCCACGAGCTTGTGCGTCGCCTAAGATTGAAGGTGGAGGACCACATCGATCTCAATATTGGTCGATTTGCGCAAGATGAACCAGTCACAATTAAGTCTGGTTTTGTTAATGTGTTTTTATCTGATTCCTCAAACAGATATTCTAAAAGCTTTGAATTTCTTATTACTCCATGCATATCAGCAGACTTCGAAACGTGTCCTCCACCTGATATAGTCAAATCAGCTTTGCCAGTTGGCTTAAAATATGCTGATCCACAGATCTTTGACCTTACTCGTGAGAAAATCTTACTTACAGTAGGTAGCAATTATCAATTTACTGTATATTCAGGCACTACTCGTTCGTTGTCAAATGGTATTACATTGCGTCAATCCATGTTTGGATGGATCCCTTCAGGACCTATCAAATCTGTAGAAAGTAAATTTACTGCAACAGCATTAACATCTATAGCTGAGCCTACAGCTTCTACTTCTAATATCCTAAATCTTACTCAGCAAAAGGTTACCCCTTCCCCCTTCGATTATTCTCATGAATTTAAGCCTCAGTCATTGGAGCAACTTTGGTCACTTGAAGCACTTGGCATCAAGGACACGGAACTTTCAAATATTGACGAACTGATTCTTCGTACCCACCGTGAATCCTTAAGGTTTGAGAATGGACGTTACGTGGTTCGTTGGCCTTGGAAACAAGACCCACCACGTATTGCGACCAATTATCGGATGGCATTAGCTAGGCTTCGTTCAATGGTTGCCCGCCTTACTCCTGCGGAGCTGTTGAAATACAACGCAACTCTAAGGGAGCAGTGGGGGAGTGGAATCATTGAAGAAGCACCCCTTTCTACCCCTTATCCAAAGCACTATCTTCCTCACCGAGGTATAATGCAAAAGGATAAATTGCGTGTGGTTCATGATGGCTCAGCTAAATCTAACGGTGGTCAATCTGTCAATGAGTTGATGTACACTGGTCCTTCTTTAACTGAGGATCTAGTTGGGCTCCTTCTTCTATTTCGTCTCTTCCCAGTCGCCTTCACAGCTGATATTGAAAAGGCTTTTCTTCAAATGTCACTTAATGAAGTCGACAGGGATGTAACCCGTTTTGTCTGGATTAAAGACATTTCTAAACCTCCCATAAACGACAATCTAGTTATCTACCGTTTTGCCCGAGTCCCATTTGGAATTGTGGCATCACCCTTTCTGCTTAATATCGTCTTACAAGACCACTTAGAATCCCCACCAACTTGCAAATGGCTCAGTATGATCAAACATTCATTTTATGTTGATAATCTTGTCAAAAGTGTTGAGAATGTAACCACTGCTGTAAACATTCACAACGCGGTTGTTCCTAAGCTAAAGGCAGCATCTTTCAACTGGAGAGATTGGACCTCAAACGATTTAAAATTCCTCAAGGCGATTGGTGCTCCTACCGATAATTTATCTGAATTAGTCTCGGTGCTCGGAGTGTACTGGAATAGGTTACAAGATACATTGTGTGTCAAATTGCCTACCCATATGCCTGACACAGAGTTGAACAAGCACTCTCTTCTTCAATATTACGCTGCTATATTGATCCCTTGACTATTTTGTCCGGTTACATTACCACTGAAATTGTTGATCCAAGAATGTTGGAAAGACAAATATGACTGGAAAGTAACCTTGCCTTCAAAATTTGTAGCTAAATGGCTTAAAATTCGTAATATGCTTCGAGGCATACCTAACATACTCATTCCACGAAGATACTTCCCTACAGTATCTTCTGGTGACCTGACCCTTCATGTTTTCTGTGATGCCTCCATTGATGCCTTTGCTTGTTGTGCATACCTACAAATTTCAACCCCAGAGGGTGTTGATGAGCAGCCTACACTTTGTTATGCAAAGGTCCGGGTTGCTCCACCTAATCTGCGACGGCAGACCCAAACTTTAAGAGAATCACCTAACGATTCGCCTGATTTTTCCTTAACCATCCCAAAATTGGAGCTTTTGGGTGTGGTCATAGGTAAGCGTGCTTCTACCTTTCTGAAGTCAAAATTTGCCATTATCCGCACTGTCATATGGACTGATAGTACAACTGTTCTTCAGTGGCTGAATTCTTCCAAAGTTCTACCTCAATTTGTACAGAACCGAGTAAATGAAGTGAGAAGATCACCAAACCTTGAAATCCGTTATGTGCCTGGGGAAGAGAACCCTGCCGATATTGCCACACGTGGCTGTTCAGCAGAGAACTTCCATGAGCACTCCTTATGGTGGCATGGCCCTGATTGGCTCAATGTTCCACAGCTTTGGCCGTCGTTACCACCCAACACAGAAGTTCACTCTACTCCTGTGCTTGTTCTGATCACAGGCAAGGAAGTCCCTATAGAGTCAAAAGAACTTCCCGATAAAATGGAAAAGGAGTTCACATCTTGGGATGAGGCTCTCAATCATTTTAAAGGGATTAACGCCCTTAATGCAGACCCTAATCTCACTTTATCTAATCTCGACATTCATATAGAAGCTGAAACGTCGCTCATTCTCGCGCTACAGCGTAAATATTTTCATCAAGAGCTAGCTATGCTAGCTAAAGGGCTCCAACCTAATGCTGACCTTGCTCTTTTCATTCAAGGTGATGGTATCATCAGGTGCAATGGTCGTCTGCACAATGCGTCCTTCCCCTGGGATACAGTGCACCCTATTCTACTCCCAAGGCAAAGTCATTTAACTCGACTCTATATCAAAAAATTGCACGTTGAGCATCATCATATTGGTGGAAATCATCTTCTTGGTAAAATTCGTGAACGATTTTGGGTAGTCAGGGCCAGAGTCCTTGTTAATTCTGTTGTCCATAATTGTAAAGATTGTCGTCAATGGGAAGGTGGTCCATTCCAGCTTCCACCCATGGTACCACTCCCACTTGCTCGTGTAACAGAGGCTTCCGCCTTCTTGCATGTTGGTGTAGATTACCTAGGCCCTGTGTATATTTATGAAGGCATAGAGGCTAAAAAGGTATATGTTGCCATGTTTGTCTGCCTTGTCACTCGAGCGGTACATCTTGAAGCAGCGAGAGATCTCTCTGGGGAAGAGTACTCATACTGCCTTTTGAGGTTTTGTAGCCGAAGAGGACTCC
Source organism: Phenacoccus solenopsis (assembly GCA_009761765.1). Taxonomy (NCBI): domain Eukaryota; kingdom Metazoa; phylum Arthropoda; class Insecta; order Hemiptera; family Pseudococcidae; genus Phenacoccus; species Phenacoccus solenopsis. The sequence continues at coordinate 11,621,890 of CM019752.1, forward strand.
CCAAAATAATGATTTCTGATAACGCAACCAATTTTACCTTTATCCAGCCTCTGGTGGGTGAGAAAGTACAGGTTCTAGATGAGAATGTAGATACATTCTTGAATTCTGGGCGAATTATGTGGAAATTTATCCCCACTTACTCACCATGGCAAGGAGGTGCATATGAGCGCCTTGTTTCACTGGTGAAGCGGGCATTAAAAAAGTCCTATGGTTTTGACCATTTGGACCTTACCAAATTCATGACCGTTCTCACATGCATTGAGAACACAATCAACAGTCGACCACTTACCTATGTTTCTACCAATGATATTTTAACTCCCTTAACGCCCAACCATTTTCTACGCCTCGGACGGTCAATGCTCTCGAGCAATTAGACTTATCAGCTGGTCCGCTACCTTCTACCACTGACAATCTTGTCAGGGTGTGGGGTGTAATGGCTAATGTGATTGAATCCTTCTGGGAAGTTTTCCGTAGCTGTTACCTCACATCCTTACGGGAAAGACATGTGGCTCAGCATAAACCAGTTAAAGGGTCGCTCCCATTCATTCCCAACATAGGCGATATAGTGTTGATCAAGGAGCCTAGTGCCCCACGTTCCAATTGGAACAAGGGGATTATCCGAAAGCTCACTAATCGAAACACTATAGCCGAAATTGAGTCTGATGGTAAAACTGTCATACGCTCAGTTAACCATCTCTATCCACTAGAACTGCCCAACTCCGAAACTCACATTATGATTCCAAAAGCTACACGGGTGAGAGATGCCCAACCAGGGGAAACTTCGAAGAGGAAGAGAAGGAGGCGATGCTAATCTCAGCGTAGAAAAGCTGCCAACTGACTTCCTTGGAGAGTAACCTGGGGGGTAGGTGTGCCGCAATTTCTCAATCTGAGCTTTTTTCTCCAAGCTCAGCCTTTGCGGGGGGCAGTGTCGAAAATTACACAGTCCTGCTCGAACGATTCATTATTTGCTCATAATATCCGAACGACGGGACTGTGGAATTTTCGACTTTAATTCTGTGGCTACGCACACAGCATTAAAGTGACTTGCCTACTCTCTTCCCTATCTAAATCTTGATTCAGATGTAACATATTCGAAATTACATACACAAGCGTATACCAACCCTTAAACTGGTTATATCATCCCTGCTTTGCTTTCTCCGACTTTCCCCTACTATGTTGCTTTCGCCAGACTGAACCCTTGCTTACCACCCGCTACGAGAACACTTGTTTTGATATACAGACGACATCAACGTGATTTTCTCTTTTCATCTAGTTTCCTTTTTTTACTTACAACTTATTGCCATTTTTATTTTATCGCTAATTTAAAATTTGACGATGCCGGCTACGCGATCTCGCGGAAAAAAGACCGCTTGTGGCGGCGGTGCCTGTGCCCCGTTAGGGACGGGACCAGTTGGAAACGACCACGAAGAATGTAAAGTGAGTGCTGCTTAAATTTTTGTCTAGATTTATTATTATTTGCATTTTCTTTTTGCATGCTTAAAGTCGCTGTCGCTCTATCGTTTGTCTCTCTCAGGCTCGCTCGTCGCTCCCCTCACATTTCTCTTGATGTCTGGCACTCACTTAGTTTCTGGTGAAACTAATGAGCTCCTTTCATTTTTGTTACAGGAGCAACGAACGCGCCTACGACGAAGAAAACGAAGTCTTCCTCCTAAATCATAATATTAAATTTAAATAATTATAACATATAATATTTTTCGTAAATTGTAAATATCCAATATAATTTTTTTGATACGAAATTCGCGTGAATATTTTCTTCTCTTTTGCCTCATGATGATCGGTATTTCTAATATAGAGATACCTTTTCGATCATTTAAACGTAAAATTCGCTTCCACCGTGTCATACCTGCCTTCTCATAGGACGTCGCCCTCCCCCCCCCCCTGTGTCGTAATTCTTCTTCCAAATAGGTGCTATCAGTTAGGCGTTGAAAGAGTACGTGCAAAATAACTCTTTCACATATTCTCGTTTGAACTCAGCTCAAATTTACGACAATAATGATAAAAAATTATATTTATTATTTACTAGTTTAATTATCGTTTCTCGTTTCTTTCTATGCATGTGATTATTTATCGTTGAAAAATAAAAACCGATATCATTGGATTTATCTGACGCCTTTCATGCGTTTAATTAATACTGATTGTAGGGAAAATTTAAAAGGAGGTTTTATTTCTTTTAACATTATTCCAATTAACCTTATTAAAATGTATGTTTCAGATGAAATGAATATTTAATTCCCCTAATATCTCAAACATAATGTAATCTTACGCAATACTCGGTATTACCAAAAATGTAATATTTATGCGAATATAAGATGAAAAAATACCTCGTCTGTTCCATAAGCTCCACCAGTAACAATACCACTATGAACCCAATATGACCACGCAGCACCAGGGAAGCCACCGTTACATCCGAAGCCGCAGGAGCGACAACACGATACTAAATTTTCAGACGATAATCGCGCATTCTCTTTGCCTTTCGAATGTATACAAATACGATCAGACATCGCTTCTACAGCGCCGAAAGCCTAAATGAAGTGAATTTTTCAGTCAAATCTTATTTACTTTCAAGTTACATGATATGATTAGTTTGAATTTTTTTTACCTACCCAACAAGAACCGCAAGATCCCTGATCTCTGATTTCTCTGATTGTAGGACAGTCTGGCCATTGTTTTCGCGAATCGAAGTTTTCCGGTAGGTCATCATTAGTTTTTGCCAACGAAATTAATGGAGGTAATTTATGCATTTTAGAACCTTCGTTCACGCCCATTAAATTCTTAATGTATTTCGAGTTGATATTTTGATGGAAATTTCGTCCAGCCTGAAAAATGTCAACAAAAATTACAAATGATTTTTCGTCGAGTGTTAGTGGAAAAATTATCGTATGTAGGATTTCCTCGTTCGAATTAAAATGAGGTCATAGTACAAAAGATGGGCTCATGTTCCCGAACATAATATCTGGTTACATTGTTTACCTAAGAATTAAAGTATGGCAATCACAATGAAATGCGCAGATCAACTGGCGTATTAGAAATATACTGTGATAATAGGAGGAAATTCGAATTCTATGTAGCGATTAAAATTACCTATGCGTGTTTCAAGGAAAATATTGAAAATTCATCTATTCATAAGTGGTAAATTCGATTGGTTTTGAATTTAGATGATTAATTGATTATAGGTTCATTTAACCTAATTTGCTAGTATTTTTCTTATTTAAGCGCATCTTATCTAATTAAAGCTGATATGTACCTCAGTCATAGTACTAAAAAGTGCTAGATAATTTAAAAGTCTTATTCAAAAAGGCTAAATGAAATATCGTCTTTTTCCGTAAAATCAATTCAATTTTGTTGCGTTTTTATGAACGAAATTTTTATAAGGCGAAGGATCTTCCAAAATGTATTTTTTAAGTATTGAGTCATACGATGGTGATAACCTTTTCAAAAAAATTTGAATGACTATCGATTATATAATTCGTAATTCATCATTATCTCAGATATGAAGAATTAATTAACTTACTTTCCACGTGGAATTCATTTTATTGATTGAATGAATAAAATCATCGGATAATGGATCATCAATTTTGTATTGCGTGTTACTAGCATCTCCTTCCTCGTTTAATAAATAAATCGATTCTATGAATCATCGGCAAGCGTGTCACGATAACGAATTGTTTTACCATTGATAATGGCCACAAAAGCCACTAACAAAGTAACTAAGGCAAAAGCCATTACGTTCAAACTGGAAAAAAAATGCAATGAACTGAATTATGAAATTAAAACTACATCAACTAGTTCTATAGGTACTAGAGTTTTCTTTATATAACTTCATGATACCAGGAAAAACGGTGATTTTGTTTGGTTACACTAGTTAATATGAGGAAAACAATTTTTTAAATCGAATGAATAATGGAATGGAAAGGAAAGTTGAGTAATATGTGCTAATTAATATATGTTTATGACGAATCAAGAAATGAAAATTTTACAATTTATTCTGCATCTACAATGGGTAATTTAAGGGAAGACCAATGGCTCTAAGGTACCCACCATAAGGGGACATTCACATGTTACCAATGAAAAAAATATCTTGATTCAGAGTACTTGGCCATTTACCAACTTGAATTGCCTATAATAGGCACAGTACATATCGGATTATTTTATTTTTTATTTTAAATGAATTTGTATTATTTTGTGAATTTTTTGAAATCATTGGCACTCCGCATTTTTTTCTTCAAAAATCAAGTTTTAAACGTATACAGAAATAAATTCTGATTTTCTGAAACTATATTTTTTTGCTTGGTACATATATGTTTGGATATACCCACTTGTTTTCCATACATTTGGTTTTTGTCATTTTTTTTTTACTTTCAAACTGCAGCTCATGAAAATAGGCAGAGGCACCGTAATACAAAGTCAAGTCCGAGTCCACTTACCTATTTATATTTTAAATTTTAGCCCAGGTTAAGAAAAAAGTTCCGAGTGTTCCAACATGTGAAGTTATCTACATTAGTCTATTTTCTTTGCCCTATAAGTATTGTAATGAATCAAATTGAAAACCTATTAGGGAGGATTTAACTTCGACGTAGACTAAATCAAAGAAATTAAGATTACTTTTTTTTTCCAAAATAAAAACCAATTAATTTTGTATGTTGTAGTTTTTCTCATAAACGCCATGTTTATAGGAGAAAATGCAAAACTATTTGGAAGAATTATGGTGGTAATGATAAATGAACGAAATGCAAAAAAAATTAAATTTAATATTTAAAAAATAAATTAAATTAAAAAAAGAGGATGATAAATCAGAAACATTTTTTGAGTATAATTTTTTATTTAGAATTAAAAATTGATTAATTTTGTTTCCATTATTTTTTTTGTAAGCGTCGCGTCGTATAAATTGTGATATTGTGAAAATATTGTAAAATATGTTTTCAATTCTCTCTCTCATATTTCAACAAGTTTCTAAAATACTTACCCAAGTACATAAAGAGTTTTCAATTTTTTTTTTTGAGACCGAAGTGTGGATAAAAATGACTATTTGACCCCTTCAGGTCGTTTGATGAGATGTTGTTTGAAAAATTTTGGTTGGAAAATGCAATAGGAACAATCTATAATTTAAAAGATGAAAAAAAAAATGAATTGTCGCATTTGTGAATTTATTGACTTTTTTTTTTGTTAGGTAATTAATATGACGCTAAAGCTTCGAAGGTCTCACAAAAATCTGACCTCATGGTATAAAATACCAATCTAAATGCACCCCTTGCACCCACCAAATAATCTGAGCAAAGTGGACACACCTAGTGCAATTTTAAACCACTTGAATACTTGCCAGTGGCGGATTTGATGGTCGACAAATGAGTAATTGCCAACTAGGCCCCTAAATGATTAAACGTATATATTTGGGACTGAGGAAAAAGGCCAAATTCGGTTTTAAAAATGATTGATGTAATTACTTACTTTTACTCACTTAGGTAGTTGTTTTTTTTTTGTGATACTAATGTATGTTTTTTGTTGAAACAAGCCAAAAAAAGGTCGTTCGTTTCTTGGGCCCTTATGCAGCGCATTTGTTGACTGGCGTTTTTGCCCTTAAATCAGCCATTGATACTCGGAAGACATTTTTAAATCAAGGAAACAATGAAAGTAAAAGAAACGTTGATGCTGAAATAGGTTAATGATTCCCTATGACTATAATGGATCACTTAATAGGAATTCACGATTTATTACGCGCAATGCAGAATAATTTTACGTCAATATTTCCACTACTCTGCTACAAAACATTGGAGTTTTCACAACGCTTATGAAATTTTTAAGTATAAAAAAAAATCATATAATACACTAGAACATAACTAACAGAGCAAACCAATATAAAAATTCATTACTCACCTTTACCGCAAAATAATTCTAAAATACAGTTCAACCCAACGCAATAATTACAAACATGAAAATTTTAAAACCCTATCATATTATGTTTTCGTCGCGAATGAACGAACGTTTAAATATAATGTGTTTGTACACAAAGCTTTGTTCGGACATGAACGGTGCGCGGAGGCTGGTAATAACAGATTACGCGTTGTGTATATGTTATGTGAACGAGATACCGGCGAGTACAAAGATCATTATTAATCGTCAACCTTAGATACGAAGTTGAGCATGGTAATGATTAACTAACACGCAGTATACAGTTTAACACGAACGAAAATACGAAAACCAATCCAAGTTAAGATAGAACCTTCGTCGTTGAAAATAGTAACGTTTTTCCTGTGGATTTCAAAATCTCGACATTTTGCACAACAACGTGAAATTTCATTCGAATTTTGTTTTAGGTATGAAATTATCGGTAAAATTGGCCGCATGTATTTCTTTCAAATTTCATTTTAGATGATGAAAATTTCCAGCTCAACTACACCTCCA
>CM019752.1:11628409-11648409 GCA_009761765.1 Phenacoccus solenopsis
ACAGTTCGAACTTCGACACTACTTTCACTGTGACTGGTTCCAGCAGCACTAGAGCTTGAATGTGATAAGTGGGCAAATGTAGATTTGGAAACTGTTCCTTCACATTTAGTTTCACTTCTTTCAACAGTCACCGTATTAACTTTGGAGTACTCCAATGAGTGGTCGTTGGTCAAGGTGGCTTGCAACAATTTACGATCTTTTTCACTAAGTTTCAATTGACAAGGATTACTTTCCGACACCTCGATACCAAGAACTTTATCTATTTTCATTAAACTCAGTCTCGGATTGATACGCTGGACGCATTCGTTTTCTTTATTACTATTGTCGCGAGTTAATAAAGTACCTCTTTTTGGTTTCCGTTTCACTATCTTTTCGGCTGGTGCGGCTACTCGGGATAAAACGATTTTGAAATCATTTTTCATTAGTTCTTCCGCCTGTTGTTTGGATAACTTCATGGTAAATCTGAATGTAAGTCACGAAGATAATATTCAGCGATTTATTATTGATGAAATAATGAAATTTCAAAATGCATTGTGATAATTTAAAAGGAAACTAAATCGAGAGTTAAAAACTTTGGAATTCTTACCCGCACGCATAAACGAAATTATAAATGACCTAATTCTATTAGTATTGGATTATTTAATAATTAATTAATGACAAACATTCGTAAATACTTCACAATGAGAAGGAACTGAAAAGTCACATCGCATTCTCATTCTGAAATTTACCGGGAAGTTTTCATCAGTTTCAAAATAAACACAGATGATCGAAAAGCATTTCGGTATAGTTTAGGTGAAAAGATTACAGATTGCAGCATTGTCACAGATTAAATTTATGCAATCTATAGTGGTTGTTTACTGTAGCTTCACTAAAACTATAGTTATTGTTTGAACGCGAATGTTGTCAACCTAGCAAAATTAGCAATATTTGCTGGGAATGTTGTGAAAACTTTATTTGTTTTCGTGTTTGAAAATCGAATAACATCAGAAGTTGTCCGGCGAAACAAAATTTCTGTTCCTGGGAATTAAAGTTACTGCTTCAATACTTCATTATGTTGTGAGACTTATATTTCAAAAAATTCGGTTTCCATGACTTGAAGATAAGAACTCTATAGTCATTGTAAGGTGAAGTCTTTCTCGTTGATTAACCACATCATCAAAAATGGAATCAATTTTAGAGCAACAAAGACGCTATCATGAAGAAAGGGAGCGATTGCTGGATGCAATGGTTAAAGAAATGCTACTCAAGAAAAATAGCGTAAGTTCTACCATCAATCAGGTTGTTGTATCATTTGTAATTTCTCCAATCTAACTGAAGTGTATTAATGATTTCAGTTTAGAGATCAAGTGAATTCAGAACATCGCCTAAAAATGTTACTAGATGTAAGTATGAAAGAAGTATTTCATTTTTCCTTCTATAAATTTTTTATTGAAGTATAATGAATTTTCTAGCAATATATGGAAAGTACTGATCATCTGAAAGAATTGTACGAAGATAAAGATGGATTTAGAAAACAAGAAACCATGGAGATATCAGGTCCAAATGATTTTACCGAATTTTACAATCGGCTAAAGAATATCAAAGAATTTCATCGTAAACACCCTAATCAGGTTTCTATAATTCGATTTCTAGAACTATCTTGTATCATAAAGAAAAAAAAAATTTACCTCGTAATATTCTTCAGGTTTCTGTTCCTATGTCAGTTGAATTCGATGAACTGAATAAGTTACGTGAAAATCCTACCGAAGAAATGAATAGTAATTATAATTTTTTTTAGATTATTTATTTATGATTGGTGATTAAATATGAACGCGTAATCATTATTTCAATTTGTATTTTCAATTAGATATGGTCGAATTCACTGATGAAGAAGGATACGGAAAATATTTAGATCTTCACGAATGTTATGAAAAGTACATAAACTTGAAAGGAGTTGAAGTGAGTGAATTTTCTGTCGTCTTAATTATTTACATATTTAATTTGTGCAATTAATTTATTTTAATTTTTCAGAAAGTAGATTACATAACCTATTTATCGGTACTGGATCATTTATTCGATATTCCCAGAGATAGAAAAAACACCGAATACATAAAATATTTGGAAATGTTACTCGATTATTTACACGGATATTTACTGCGAATTAAACCATTATACAATGTGGAACAAGAAATGGAAATTGTGAAAAACGAATTCAATAAGCAATGGGAAGATGGGACGTTTCCAGGATGGCCGGTATGAATTTTTGTTATTAAATAATACTATTTATCGTTCATTATTATCGATCAATAACGTCTATTTATTATTTCAGAAAGAATCTGGCAGTGCGCTTACTAATGTTGGAGCTCATTTAGATCTTTCGGCATTCTCTTCGTGGCAAGAATTAGCGTCACTCGGATTAGATCGTTTGAAATCTGCGTTGTTAGCTTTGGGATTGAAATGTGGCGGGTAAGTAGAGAATGTTTTCCCTGTATTTGATGGAATCAAGTATTTATTTCGGTCGATAAATTTCCAGTACTTTGGAAGAAAGAGCTGAACGATTATTCAGTACAAAAGGTAAAACTGATTTGGATCCAAATTTAATGATTAAACCGAATTCCGGAAAATCGAAACGTACGAAGAATTTAAGCAAACAGAAAGAAATCGCATTACTCGAAGCTCAAGTTTACAAGTAATCACGAACTGAATTGTAATTGATGAAAATAGCTGCGAATATTAATAACGTTTTGAAATTAACAGATTCATAGAATTATTATCCGAGCAGAGAACCGCTACGAAAGAAAACGTTCAACGGAAGCAAGCTAGAATTGAAGGAGAACGAGGTGATTCAGATGCTGAAGCTAGTGCTTCGGAATCGGACGAAGATGAAGATGACGATATTCCTTATAATCCTAAGAACTTACCTTTAGGATGGGATGGAAAGGTAATTGTATAATTTAACAGCAAAGAAAAGACTGCAATTTCACGATAATTTTTACATGAATTTTTTTTTTTTTGTAGCCTATACCGTATTGGTTGTATAAATTACATGGTTTGAATATCAGTTATAATTGCGAAATTTGTGGTAATTTTACCTACAAAGGTCCTAAAGCTTTTCAAAGACATTTTGCGGTAAGTATCGAATACATAATCATAAATATTACCATAATTTTTCGCCTAAATGAATACAATATATTATTTATTTAATAATTTTTTAGGAATGGCGTCACGCTCATGGTATGCGATGCCTGGGAATTCCAAACACCGCGCATTTTGCTAACGTCACTGATTCAGATGCTGAAGCTAGTGCTTCGGAATCGGAATGCTGAAGCTAGTGCTTCGGAATCGGACGAAATATGAGATGACGATATTCCTTATAATCCTAAGAACTTACCTTTAGGATGGGATGGAAAGGTAATTGTATAATTTAACAGCAAAAAAAAAAAAACTGCAATTTCACCATAATTTTCACATGAATTTTTTTTTGTAGCCTATACCGTATTGGTTGTATAAATTACATGGTTTGAATATCAGTTATAATTGCGAAATTTGTGGTAATTTTACCTACAAAGGTCCTAAAGCTTTTCAAAGACATTTTGCGGTAAGTATCGAATACATAATCATAAATATTACCATAATTTTTCGCCTAAATGAATACAATATATTATTTATTTAATAATTTTTTAGGAATGGCGTCACGCTCATGGTATGCGATGCCTGGGAATTCCAAACACCGCGCATTTTGCTAACGTCACTCAAATTGAAGACGCTCTCTCATGTAATCATCAAGCCATGTTTACTCCGTACAAATAATATTATTACTGATGAATTGTTAATTGGTTTCATATTTTTTATTTTAGTGTGGGAAAAAATCAAACAACAAAAACAAGAAGAAAGGTGGCAGCCAGAGCAGGAAGAAGAATTCGAAGATTCTTTAGGAAATGTTGTTAATAAAAAAACCTACGAGGATTTAAAACGACAAGGATTACTATAAAAAATGATAGTGCTTTAAAATGAAGTTTGTACGGTTTATACATTTCTTTTATTTCTTTGTCGTGAATGAAATTATTTAATGCGGTACTGGAAGTACTTGTTCTCTATTAAATAATCATTATTCAATAAATCATAATGATTTGAAATTATTTTGAAGAATTGAATTTTTGTTCATCTGGATTATTTACTTATTGAAGAATTTTTTCAAAATCGAAAAATAAGCGCATGAAAGTTATAATGCCCTGATTTTTCTTGTACGGCACATCAAACGGAAATTGAAGACTGCCTAAGGCGAGTGTCTCAACCCTTTTTGCCCGTGATGAATTTTGACATCACAGCTAGAAGTGGTTAATTTACAATACCATTACTAGACAAATTTTAAGTCATCCTTTGACTTTGAGAAGTTCTTAAATGATGTAATAGTTGGGTACTGAAAAAGGGTTCTGAGTCGAAACCATCCAAAATGTCGTTTCCGGGCTGAGGAGAGAGGGGCAATGTTTTGGTCGATCAGTACTTCTTCAAAAAAAAAAAAAAAACTTCTAGAGCTCAGATTGAGATGGGGATTGAAAAACCAAAAAAAAAAGAATCTCAAAAACTATGCAATGAAAATTTTTCGATTTTTTTGTACCATTAATGGTGGATTTATGAACAAAGTATTCGAAATTAACGCTTTTTCATAAAAATTTAAAAAGAGGTTAGATCCCTTAAATTAAAAAAATTAATGGCTTTAATTTTTTCAGTTTTCATAAAACCTACGCAATTTTTATTTATTTTTAAATATTTGACCTTTTTAACATGCAAAAAATTTAATGTTTGAGGGAAGTTTTTTGAATTTAGGAGATTAATGATAATTTTGAATTAGGTTTGTTCTTCTGGGATGTTTTATAGAAATGGACTGAGGGTCAGAAGGATCCCTATGTGCACACTTTGGCTTATAGATATCCTGTTTCTGTTCTCACATAGCCAATGAATAGATGAAAAAATATTTTGAGCTAATATATGTCTTATGAACATCTTATATTTTCAAGCTAAGCTTGAATTAATGTCGAGTAGATGTCAATAGACATTAATATCTTTTTCTGATTAATGAATAATTTTGATATCTATTTGGCATTAATTCAAGCTCAATTCGAAAGTATGTCGATAATGTGTTCTTAAGACATGTATAAGCCCAAAACGTTGTTTTCTGTATATCTATTTGCCACAGCAATGTGCACATACGATATTTTTATAAGGTTTTTTTATTTAAAAAATATAATAAAATAAAGTTGAATATTATAAAATTTTATTAATAATTTTTTTTTTTTGTTTAGTTTAGTTTATTTAATTAAAATTTTTTTTAGTGCCGAGTGGAAAGATAGGCATTTAACGACGAAAATGTGAAAGAAATTTAATTGGACTAAACTCCAAAAAGGATGTTGGGAGTTTTCGGATTCCGTTCTAGATGCATGCTGGGTTAAATTTTTTAAACTTTCTAATTTAATTAAAATTTTTTTGAGTGCCGAGTGGAAAGATAGGACGAAAATGTGAAAGAAATTTAATTGGACTAAACTCCAAAAAGGATGTTGGGAATTTTCGGATTCCGTTCTAGATGCATGCTGGGTTAAATTTTTTAAACTTTCTAAAAATGAATTTTTGAAAAAGTTCCAAAATCTTAATAACTTGGCTTAGGCGGAGTCCACGAATAGAATAATGGACCTGAAATTTTTATGACTTTTTTTGATATAATTGAGCAACTATGACCCTGTTTCTTCAACTTTTCAAAAAAAAAAAAACGAAGTTTGACCTATCCCAGGCCTTCTCCTCTCCTCTCTCTCTCTTGTGTCGCAAGATGAGGAAACTCTAAACTCTGTTCTATAATTTGTCGAAGGGTGCCTCTAGACTTCTCTACCACATTTTTTTTATTGCTGAAAAATGTTAGCAAAATTATTTTTAGAGTAATTGGTGGTGTGTTCATTCTGATTTAATAATTCAGTCTGCCTGAGAAAATGAAATTATTAATTTTTGCGATATTTATCTCAATAATAATGTGAGAAAAAGTTGAAAAAAATATGTTTCGAAGAAACCAGACTTGTGATAATTTTTCAATATTTTTTTTGTATTCTTTCAGTTTTCATAACACTGATTTTTTTTATTTAAAATATCATTGTGATCAGAATGATGGAATTTTTTTTTTTTTTCTAAAAAATGTACTAATTCTTTCTTAATTTATAGCTACGAAATACCTGATTCGTAGGTCTAAAATATCTACAAGTATTCATTTCTCTCCAACTTCTGTGTTGAACATTTTCAGTAGGAAACACCTCTGGAGGTTGATAGGAACAGAGGGAAAATTGCAAGAAAAATCACGGACGATAAAAATGCATATTATATTGAAATATCTCACATATAAATTAAATTATTATAAAAAATGTATAATTTTTACAATGTACAGTTTAAAAAAAAAAAAAAAGGAATTAAATTTTATATCAGAATTTCAAAGATTTCTCTTTTCTTTTTGAAAAGCGCTAAATCGTGGCAGGTAATTATCGCCGTTACCTAAATCTTTAGTGATTCCGGCCAACATCATGATGTATTTTTGCAAAGCTATACTTTCTTTGCTCGGCGGAGTTGTGCTTTTAACATCCGTTTTACCATTATGATCGGTTTGATTAGACGATCGTTGGTGGTCGTACTGCTGCGTTAAAATTTTGGTGAGATTTAAACCTTTGTAATTGGGCGATTTGACCATAATAAAGTAGGTGGAATTATCGCTTTCGTCTTCTTTTATCGACTCCGTTACAGAATACTGTTTGGACGGAGGGTAAGAATTTTGCGTGGCGTTTCTCGTATACTCTCGGAGTTGATTTTCTATCGAATTGGCCTCATCTCCTTGGTGTTGTTTGTCGCTGGGTAAACTCTTAAGATATAATTGTATTTGTTTAATGGCTGTATCGGATAAAAATGGGAAGAGTAATTTAGATATGGCGGCGTTAACGTCGGTGATATTATCTCTTTGAGACTGAACTGTCTCCGAAGAAGATGGTTTGGAATCGGAGGACATGCCTTCTAGTTTTATTTTTTGTAATAAATTCATCACGTCTTTGTCCAAGTACGTTGGTTTATTATTGACGAATCGAACGTTACGTATGTTGTCCTGCGAATCGTTATCGAAATAAGAATCCGAAGGTTTCGATAAGGACCAGATACTATTTTGGGGTCGTTTCGCCATCGACGTGAATGGTTTGATGTTGGAAACGCCGGGGAAGATGATTTCCTCTTCGATCGGTTGGACTGGAAGGACATCGGGGGATTCGTCGGTTATTTCGAGCGACTGAGGTCGTGTGAGTTTGGGAAATGAGGGGTACGTTTCGATGGTATCTATGGACGAAAAAGGACTAGTTTCAAGATCGTCTTCTTCTATGTAATCTTTTATTATGGGCCCTGAGGGAATTTTGCTGAACGGAAAATGTCCTCCGTTACGTAATACTTCGGAGAGAAGTATCGGTTTGTGCCTTTTACCGGGGGATTTCATGTATGGTCGAGGTCGTCGACCGTGCCTGTGCTTTTTTCGCGGCCTGTAGTATGGTGATCGGTGATGATGATGGTGATGATATGGATGGATATGATGGTGGTGAGGATGGTGATAATGGCCAAATCTGAAAGGGTACGAAGGTCCTCTTCTTGTGTAATACGATGAGATTCTATCCTGTAAAATTTTAGATAAATTTTATTTCAAAGAAATTAATCAAATACACTTATGAAATCTGAATATATACAAATTCAGCGTACGTCTGTTAATGTTGTAAAAACATTTAAACTGTAGTGCTTCGGTTCCCAACTGCTTCTCGCAGATAAACTGGTGTGCGAAGTGCTACATAAGGTTATAGTCATTCGGTAGTCAACACACACACAGCGCATACATAAGTTCACGATTGCACCATACCGGGTGTCTATTCGATTCGGGTACTCTTAAGCGCAAAATTCCCTAAAATGGCTATTCAGTTAATTCGAATAACTTTAAATACGCGCTTGGTTGCCTCGTTAATAACATGAAAAGTATCAAAATTCTTAGCTTTGAATTATTATATTTCACAAATCTCATATAGTGTACCCATTTATGTAATAATTATAATTAACAACATTATGTTAAGATTTTAGCGTTCTAGGGTACCCAAATCGAATAGACACCCGGTATATTTGTATCATATCCTGGAATTGTGGAATGTTTAAGACAAAAAAAAAATTCAATACACTTCAAAATGGCGGATCACTTAAATTTTAAGGAGAGGTAGAGGAAGGGTAAATGACTCAAAATTTTTGTTTTTGATTTCTTACGAAAGATTAAGTAAAGTACGCCAACATTTTCAAATTTCAGCTTCCTCTGTGGATTTGAATTAAAGTTAAAGTAAAAAACTGCTTTTTGAGGAAGTTTTGAGTCATGAAATTTCTCGAATTTTCCGTATTGCCTCACAAAATCAAAAAAAATATTTCTTGCTCATAATAGTCATATGAGCTCATATTTTTTCGAATTTTAGCGATTTAAGGCTCCTCAAGGCTTCCTCAAAATTTAACGATTCGCCATTTTGGATTCATTTTTATCGAAATTGAAGAAGTTATATTTGAGTCTCTAACTAGCCACTGCATACAAAGTTTGATCTTTCTAGGTCGATTTAGTGAGGTGATATGAATTCATAAAATTTTCCATTGTGCTTTCCCCTCGAAAAGCCATTTTTGCTTTAACTCCCCTCCAAATTCACTAGGTTGGCTAAAATTGAAATAGGTTAATCATTTGGACACACTTTACGATGTGACAACAAAATCAAAAATTTCCAATCGTTTGTTCATCCCCACCACATTTTCAGGTCTATAATCCCTCTTTCAATCTTCCCTCAATGCCTCAAACATCACGTATGAAGGTGAATTTTGAATATACGAGTTTACATGTTGTTTGCAGTTATCTTATGAGTCCCATGAGTTATATAATAAGTTATTTGAGGTTTGTGAAGCTTTTCTCAAATCTTGATAAACCGCCATTTTGGATTCATTTTGATTCAAATTCAAGAAGTCGCATTCAGATCACAAAAAAGTTATTACTTATAAGCAATTAAAATTTCTGAACTAAACTATGCTAAAAACATGAAATTTTATGAAATTTATATCTACGATCCAAGTGTATTATCTATGGTTAAAAATTTCAAAATTCCTGATCCTCGTACGAGTCATCATGATATCAGTATCTTCCGCTCCTGATGATTTGTATCTTCTTTTTTTGCTATTGAGTCTCTATTTTTTTTAGCCCAGTCAATTTTTTTTTTTTTTTAAATTGTATAACGTCTTTAAGAAGAAAATGGTTAAAAATTTTAGGGTAATGCTAGAGATCTGAAATAAATCGAAGAGAAAAAAAAAATCAAATTTGTGATTCCAAATTATGCCGTGAAACATTGCAGAAACCACGCATTTTTCTAGTACTTCAAAAAATGAAAAGCTGACTTTTTTCAAGACTTTGGTTCTTTTTGTAGAGAATATTATGCCAAATTATTCAATATAAAAGTATCTATCTTGAATAAAGCTTAACTGCAGAGATGAACTCGAAAAATCATTGCTGCGAGGGAGGCCACTCATCCCTAAAGGGTTATGCTCCTCACTACCTTCAAAGGACGTTTAGTAATTAAATGAAGATTTTCGGTATGAAAATTCTGCTCAAAAATTTCACTATCTAAAAACTTGTATTTTGAACTTCAGATTAAATTTTTGAAAACACAGTGATCCCTACGAAAAAAATTGAAAAAAATTTTTTTGTAAAGAATTGATTATCGAGTAATTCATCATAAAAGCATTTTTCATCAATAAGTCCCAGTATGGAGGAAAATGCTAAAAACAGTTTCAATAGGAGGTTCCACCTACCTCCTAGAAGATTCGGCCCCCACCTATTTCAGCGTCTTCTAGTAATAATTAAGGAATACTCAATACGAAAATTCTGCTCCCAAAATTATTTCATCCATTTTATTGTCATTATTCATTTTTACGCAAAAAGCTCAACTTTAAAGTGTTATCATTTTGATGAGAATCTGTTAAAATGCGGTTGTTACCACTCTCGAAAGGTAATTTCAAGAGCTTTGGCATGGTGTAAAAAGAAAACAGATCGAGGTATATGGAGCGGAGTAATTACGTGGAGTACAGGAAAATCCACCGAATTTTTCATTATTTCCAAAGCTCAAAGGGCATAGGAGGATAAGAATGGCGAATCAGGCCCGGAGCCCAATTTCGATGAAACTTGGGTGATAGGTAGGTACTAGGGTGGGCCGAATTTTGGTTTTTTTCGGAAAGTAAGGAGCCTTAGTGAAAAATTGTTGTGAAATGACCTCAAAAAGATGTCATAAAAATTTCAGCCCTAAAGTTCAATTTTTACTATTGCCAAAATGGGCCCAAAGTTTTGAACTTTTTTGAAAATCGAAAAATTTAAAAATTTCGTAATTTGCACTATTAATAAGCTGAAATATTTTTTAATGGGTAAAAAATATGAAAAAAAAAATTTGACGACCATATTTAGCATTGCAGTGGTTCCCAACCAGTTTCCAGTATCACTGAAATAATGCGAAAATCGTTTGATATTGGTGCAATTATGGAGTTATGTATAACATTAGGTATCCTAACATAAACGAG
Organism: Phenacoccus solenopsis; assembly: GCA_009761765.1. NCBI lineage: Eukaryota > Metazoa > Arthropoda > Insecta > Hemiptera > Pseudococcidae > Phenacoccus > Phenacoccus solenopsis. Next base: position 11,639,024 of record CM019752.1, read on the forward strand.
TAATTACATTACTTATATTAAAATTCTTATAGCTATATGAGCAGCACTTAGCTGTAACCCATAACTTACCGCGCGGAGGTAGCTGCGCTCGAGTTTCTCCAGATCAGCTGGACAGACTCGGATCCAGCTGGCGAGTCATTGAGAAAATCTCGGTGGGCCGCGAAGTATTTGGGCCGACTGAGGTAAAAATTGGGCCACTTCAATTTTAAACTTTAAATTATGAATCCATAATTTGAAAAATGAGAGAAAAAATTGGGCCGATTAATATTAAATGGGCCATTAAAAATGGGATTTTTCGGTGGGCCGTTAAATTTTCCTATTTCTGGATACAGCCCTGTAGCTGGGTAAAAGTTAATACCGTTATTCAAGTATATGTGCCAGGGTAGTTTCGAATAAAAAAATTCAGCAAATGTACCTATGGCCCCAAACATCTTTTTAAATTGATCCAGTTGCTGAAAACGCAACCAGATGAATTTAAAAGAATAATAACACCCATAATTCAACGAACCGGCTGTTTCGCGAATTCGGAAAATATATTCATCGCAATGATAGAAGATGATGACGCAAACATAAGAAACCTTGGCTGGAAAAGAATTTTGAATTCTTACCCAAAAAAATACAAAAAGCGCGAATTCTTTCTCCGAACTTTGAATTTTTACGCAAAGCATTACTCAGATTTGATTACCTGGGACTCCACAAATGTATCGTTTCCTCCCCTTTTACATATTCTCTCGAAAAAAGATTTCATGAAGCTAGCTCGAGAAAATGCGAAATTTGAAGTAGAAAATTACCCTTGTCATACCCAAAATGTGGAAAGACTTACACGATAGGTATCAAATGCATCTGCAGCTGTTCGTGGAGAGGCGCGAAGACACGGTTTTATTGAAGTTCGTCTGAAGTCGCGTAAGGTAATGAAATTTGCCCCTCTTAGAACCCCATTGTTAGAATTCTTGTTCAAATTACTTATCTGGGCATTAAATTTTATAAGAGATGCCAACTTTTAAGTCCAAAAAAGATTACAAAATTTAATTGTGCTTGTTATTTCGTAAGTATAAACTTTTACCCAGCTGGTCTGCAGGAACTCGAGCGCAGCCACCTCCGCGCGGTAAGTTATGGGTTACAGCTAAGTGCTGCTCATATAGCTATAAGAATTTTAATATAAGTAATGTAATTACTCGTTTATGTTAGGATACCTAATGTTATACATAACTCCATAATTGCACCAATATCAAACGATTTTCGCATTATTTCAGTGATACTGGAAACTGGTTGGGAACCACTGCAATGCTAAATATGGTCGTCAAATTTTTTTTTCATATTTTTTACCCATTAAAAAATATTTCAGCTTATTAATAGTGCAAATTACGAAATTTTTAAATTTTTCGATTTTCAAAAAAGTTCAAAACTTTGGGCCCATTTTGGCAATAGTAAAAATTGAACTTTAGGGCTGAAATTTTTATGACATCTTTTTGAGGTCATTTCACAACAATTTTTCACTAAGGCTCCTTACTTTTCGAAAAAAACCAAAATTCGGCCCACCCTAGTAGGTACCTTTTAGAAACTTTCGTGGCCAAAGTTTCAGACCCCCGCCCCCCTCGTTTTTGAGAAATTAATTTTTAATTGAAAAATCAATTCGAATTTTTCTTTCATGCAATAGTTGACTAATTTTATTGAAAATTTATTATGTTGTTCTGTTCCATAGGGGGTTTCTTGGAAAAAATCAGCAACCGCCCACCATGATTTTGCCCCCACCAAAGACCGTTTTTTAACTTTATTTAATTTTTTTAACCCTGATAACGCTTTGGCACAATTATGAAATTGATATTTCCAGATGTCCCCTTGACCCCCAAATCACGTGAATTTTTTTCAGATTTTTCACTCGGGTACGCCATATTGCAAAATGACTAAAACTGATAATGGTTTACATGTTCGTATAGTCCAAAAGCCGAACCTGTCCAAAATGTGCCGAAATAACTGAAAGCTGAAACCGGTCCCAAAAGTTAGTGTATATACCCATACTTCGAAAATTACCGGTCTGCCGGTTCCCAGCTGCTGCTTCAAAGCATAGCGAAAGCTCAAAAGTTCACAATTATCATGAACTTTCGGCCGAAAATACTGAAAGTTGAAATTGGTATCAAATCACTGGATTTTTTGCGCTGAATCCGAATATGTAAGTCTGCCAGCCCTAACGTGCTGCCAAAAGCTCGACAGAGGGGCTCAAAGGGGGAGAAAACTTGAAAAAATCACGTATTTTTGATGAAATTCACATAAAAATCGCAATTTAGTTTAATTTGGATTAATAAATGCTTTCAAGTATTACTCGTGAACTACAATGACTTCTTAATATCAAATTTTTACAGAATTTCACATTTAAGGGGGCCGGGGCGTAGGAAAACATCTGCAAACTCATGTGAGTGAAAAATCTGAAAAAATTTCACGTGATTTTGGGGTCAAGAGGACATCTGAAAATATCAATTTCATAATTGTGCCAAAGCGTTATCAGGGTTAAAAAAATTAAATAAAGTTAAAAAACGGTCTTTGGTGGGGGTAAAATCATGGTGGGGGGGTTGCTGATTTTTTCCAAATGATTCCCTATGGAACAGTACAATATACTAAATTTTCAATAAAATCAGTCAACTATTGCATGAAAGAAAAATTCGAATTGATTTTTCAATTAAAAATTAATTTCTCAAAAACGAGGGGGCGGGGGCCTGAAACTTTGGCCACGAAAGTTTCTAAAGGGTACCTACCTACCACCCAAGTTTAATCGAAATTGGGCTCCGGGCCTGATTCGCCATTCTTATCTTCCTATGTCCTTTAAATGTAACTCGGGAGCATCGAATCCAAAAAAATTTCACTTGGAATAAAAATATTGTTTTTTTACAACCTTTATAATGGCAAGTTTTTACAACAATTTGGTCGGGAGTTATGACGAAAAAAAATAGTTTTTTTTTTTAATTTTTGCGGTTTAGATCAAATTTCTGAGGAAACAATGACTTCTACAAAAAAAATTAAGTGAACCTTATTTTTACGAAATTTAAATTTTTGTAGGATTATTTTTCATGTATAAGCTTCAATTACAGAGACAGACACGAAAGCGTGCAAACAGCTCCTCCCTCTCTTGTCCTTGAAGAGCAACTGTACCAAAAATAAATTCTATTAAAGTTATGCCCATAGTCAGACCCTTTTTTGCATTAAATGACTGCTTTAAATCGATGTGTTCTTAATTTGAAATGAATTTTTAAGACATAAGCTTCTTATCATTTTCTGTTTTTTTTTTTTTTTTCAATTATTATGTTTAACCCCTGTTTTTCATTATTTAATTTTTTTTTCAAGTTTTTTTCTCAATTCTGTCAAAAATAAAAAAATGGAGTACTAAATAATGGCCCAAAATCACTCCAGGCCATATCTATCCATTTTATTTATCCATGGCCTCCAACAGATAACGAAAGTAAAATAATCTTCTATGAACATTTCAAAAAAAAAAAAAAACCAAACACGTATATAGAAAATGAACGATGCTTTTCTTTTCATTCGAGTCTTCATTAGATTTCTCTTAAATTGTTAATTTATTTATCAAACGTTAATTCGACGATGGCTCGACGAAGGGTATACTGTTTAGTTAATGAACCACAAACGTATATACTTTATTGGCGAATATATTTTTTAATTATTCACTCTTAATTAAAATGAAATTCGCATGTTTCTCTGGTAATTGTTCATTGTCGCATCTGAGCCATTAAACGTTAAAAAAAGACACAAAAGTAATTTGAAAAGACTCGATGTTTCGCTTTCTCTAAAATATTCAATATGTTCGATAACACGTATGTAATATAACGTTACCTTACGTTTTATATCGATCACACGCTGTAAAAGATAACTGTAACAAGTATCGATCGGATTTACGCGCCGATTAAGACACCGCCAATCAGTTGTCCGCGACTTTAACAAACACGACGAGATTTTATGTGTCAAACGTTACAAATGTAAGTTCATTCGTAACACCCTAAATTAATTACATACTGGTATTTCTTTTTTTACCGGTAGACGAACGCGACGGCTGGTTTTCATCCGTTAGAATTTTAATGAAGACCAGTATTTACAATATTTTACTGTTATTAATTTGTCGTCGTTATTCGGACGACGGCGTGCGCCTTTGAACTGGTCGCAGTTGATGTGAAAAATGCGAACGGATGTTGTTATTGATGTGAAAAAATTTTAATTAATTAATCGACTTGGATTGTACGATAACGAAAAGAAATTCGTGACGAGTGCACATCAGAGTCAGCGGGTTTGCATTATGAGATTCACAATTTTACGGAGAATCGCAAAACGTACCATATCGTAGCTATCAATTAAGTATGAGCGAATTTCCCGCCGTTCTGTTGAGTGACGTTTATTACCCATTATATTATGCGATGGCCTGATATTACACGTTTTGACAAATACTTTTCGTTCTTAAAGCACATCCATAATGCATTTTCACAAATTGTATTGTTTCTCGAAACAAGTTCTTTATTTACCTGTAAACCTCAATTATGATAATTCATCGCTCATGTCTACAATCAGGGTACGAAAGTATTGTAGGCATTTGCATAGGTAAGATATTGTTTTTCTTTGGGGTACATATTTTTATCAAACGATCTATGTTTATTTATTCTTTCAGTTGTTGATAAAGCATGCGATGTAGATCAGTTATCACGAGCAGGTCGAAGTAGTAAATCATCTTTTGATAATATAAATCATTCTCATACTACCAGTCGACTCGAACTGAATTAATTTTCCTCTTTATTAATGGAAGAAATTTCGTTCAATCGATATTATGCGCTTATTTCAATGCCTTTAATATTCGTTATGAACCAATTCCTATTCTTATCTGCACTTAAAGAGAATATTTGTTACGCGAACCTTTGGGACCTTTGAGTTACCCATTTTATTGATTCTTGTTCTTACCTTACGTATCTAGAGTAATCAAATAGTAAGTATTGTTTTTTTTTTCGTTACTTAACTTAAAATGAATTCTACAAACCTGACTAGTTATGCTTTCAGTTGAATTATCAACTTCGTGGTCAAATTTAACTTCATCTAAATCTTCAGCTGTTACGGGCACTGGTTTTGGACTGTCGTAGGGAACAGACAATAGGTTAACATTTGCTTCGCTAGTTATGGCGGTAATTTTTTTGATTATTATCGAAACAATTAAACTTGTTATCTGCGAATCAAATAAAGAGAATGTGAGTTGAGTAAAAAATATCGTTTGTAGAATAAATCATGTTTGTTATGATGATAATTGCATTTAAGAGACGACATGATTTTGATGAAATGTCTTTGATGGTAATTTATTTGAAATATAGCCGAACACTAATTGAAAGCTTCATTTCCTAAATGATCTTTTGAAATGAGATTCTAAGAGGGAATACAAGAGATTCGAGTTTCCTTGATTTTAGAAATCTTTAATTTTTTAGTTTTTCGTCATTGCTTTGGAAAAATCGGAAGTTAAGATTGTATGAAAATACTTCGATTCCCTCCTCGTGAGAAATTTCAGACTATTCCAATGATCGTGTATAATGTTGGGGTATTGTTTGAAATTAGAATTGTAAACATTCAATAGATCAACACTGCTCTCAGGTTGGTACTTATCTATTAAAACTGGTCATAGAGAGAAACAGTAGAACACTATCAACTACAAAATCTTGCGATAAGTTCACGACGAAATTTAAATGTGCTCTAATAGCACGTAACAGTCATATTTTATGATGAGAATCATACGATGAACATGCTTACCAAATAAAAGGTCATATTTGCAATACAGCGAGAAGAAAGTTCCTCACATTATTGAAAGTTTTCGAACAAATATTCTACAAAACACGACGAACATTCAATCGAAATTGTATCCTCACTTTATCAGGTATTATTAGAAATAAAATCATCGTGTGTTTTACAAGTCTTATAGCACTTATTCATTGTTACTTTCGGAACACATTAATGTAAACACATGAAACACCGAGAATCGATTCCGCCACCGGCAGCACTTTTCCATGCGCGAGATCAAACTGGATGTGATCTTTGTAAACACCGCTGATGCCTTCAATTTTCCCACCCTTTTGTCATTACTTTTCTGAAAACGTTTCACTTTTATTTGTAATTAAAGAAGATTAAAGAGAATGGAAATGATTATTTATAAAGGTACAAATCGTCGCAGTATGATTGAAAAATATTTAGGTAAGTACATTATTTCAATGTATAGATGCTCATTATGATATTTCGTAATATTGTGTCTTTGTTCGAGATGTATTTAAATTTTTCGGATGATTGTGAAGAAATTCGACTCGATTATCAATTACATATTGAGAATGTAGGTATACCTATTTTCCAAAATCGAATCTTCGATTTATTGACTGAGTGGGGGATATCAGTAAAAAATGTGTTTACACTAGTTCTTAATCTCCAACCTATTGATCGTAGCAAATAACAAATTTGAGCGTAATTCATCGAATCATCGGAATATAGTCCTGAAGAAAAGGAATTGGTCAAATTTGATAGAAAAAATTACTAATTATGACTCCATATAATTTTATCAAATTTGATGAAATTCCATCTGAGATTTCATGAAATTACATTAACATGTGAAGATCAAATTACGTAAAATTGGATCAAATTAAATCTAATACCTTTTATATCAAATTTGATCAAATCGTGTTCCGTTCCATCAAATTTGATAACTTATGGTTGATTTTTGGAGAATATATGAAATTTCATCAAATTTGATGGAATTGCAATCAAATTATTCGCGTAATCAATTTTTTCATAAAATTTCATCGAATGCTATCAATAAATTTGTTGTATTCTCATTTCCTTGGATACATACCCAGGAAAAAAAGTGTTATTAAAAACATGACCAGATGCAATTTGATCAAATCTGATCAACAAACGTTTATCAAACTTTATCCCACTTGATCAAATTATATTTGGTCATCTTTTTTGATGAAATTTGATAAAGTTTGATCAGATTTTATTAAATAATGAATTTTTTAATATAGAAGTTGATTCAATCGTTATTTTTCTCTTGGATAGGTACCATGTGTCCAACACTTGATTACCTAAGAAAAACGAAATTGATCAAATTTAATCGAGAAAATCTGTAATCAATAAAATTTTATCAGTGATTTATTCCACTAAATTTGATCAAAATGTCATTTGATTGTATGAATTACGATATTACTAAATGTGATGCATTCGTTTTTTGTCGGATTCGTAATATGTACCTACTTCGCTTATTTTTTGTCTCTGTTTTACTCGTTGTTACTAGGTAGAAGGTAAGTGCGCATAAAATAAATATAATTACCTAATTAATTAAATTCTCATGTACCGAGGTATCATAGACATTTTCCGCTTGAAGTGATTTTCCTTAATTTTTCAGATTTCAAATTTGTTTTCATTTTTAATTTGCAATATTTTTGCGAAGCAACTGTATGTTAAGCGAATAAGATTTAAACGAGTAAGCACACACTACGCAGGTATACTTATTAAGTCATTTTTTATACTCTAATTTACGTTTTAATACATTTACTATGTTCGTGACACTATCATTATTTTGTGAGATTATTCTTTGAAACCGCAAATATTTTTTTTTAGTATCGGTATTTCGCTAAATTAAATTTTTGCTGCTCTTGTTACTTTCACTGTTCAGCTACTGCAAAAAATATTTTTTGAATAGGCCTACTTAGTTATTGAACTTGAAGCTGTCTCAATTATGAACAGTTATAAAAAACTGCAATACCATAACGTCACCAAAATGAAGGGTTATGGAAGAGAGGATGAGTTAATCAGACCGTTACCATACGATATAGATGCGACTTCTGTTGAAAGTATTACGGTTAGACTAGATAGGAAAATCATACTATGATAATAAGATTGTTTTGTTGTAGTTATCTATCGAAAATTTAATTTTTATTAAACACGTACGTTAATTAAATAAATGTAGTGATGTTCTTCTTTCGTCATTGTGCTTATACTAATTTTACAAATTTTAGCAAAACAGGTAGGTACCTATAATGATGATTTGTGTAATGATGAAATCATGGAAATAAGAAAGTTGATATCGGTAAATAAATTAACGTAATGAATTTTAAACAAATGATGTCTTTTGAACCGATATTTTATTTTTCATTTTAATTATCATCGCTTTTAAAAATCACCTAACAAATTTTTTTTGTTTTCAAAATTATTTGTTCGATAATTCTTTATCATTTATTAGTGACCTATGTTTGAGAAGGTGAGTATTGTTTAAACACACTTAAGGTATTAGTTAAAAAAAAATAGTAAATATCGATCATCGTGACATTTGGTTGAAAATATGGGATTACAAATGATCTGATCTTGCATATTAAACAATTAGGTTACTTACTTCTTATTAGGAAATTTCATTACACATTTGTGGAAAATTCAGAATTTAAGATAGTGCTTTCGGTATTTATTGTTTTTAGATATTTCATTTTTTCAGAGAATAATAGTAAATATTTTTATGACTAAACCGATAAAAATGATTTGAGCTATGCTCGATAGGAAAAAAATATGCCTACCAAAAATTCCGAAAAATGTCATAAGTATTACAAATGGTCTTGAACGCACAGATTTTAAGACCGCACCTTCCCCGCGGCCCTTCCTTACACAATGTGATGGGCTGTAATAGTTGTCAGTTTCAAGTTGAAAACTTGAAAACTCAGCTGAAAACCAACTCATTCAAATTTCAGTTTTCAAACATTTAGTTTTGTGGAAATATGCAAAGGCCATGTTTGTTACCCAGTAATAACAACTATTTACTTTTTGGGATGAAGCACCGCTATAATAAAAAACAAACTTCATTTAATTTTTTCCTCTATCGTGCTCCGAGTGATTTGTGTTCGACAGCAAAAAATATGAGTTTTTTATAACATAATGAGACTTGAACTACAATTTTTAAAATAGGAATCATTTTTCAAATTATTTTAATGAATTTTATTTAATGACTAATAAATATTAATTTCGACTACAGTAAAATTTCTTTACATTTGATAAAATCAAAATCAATTTCAAATAACTGGAAAAGCGATTTTTACGCTAATTGATCCCCAAATAACTTGGATGCACGGTATTTTAAAATTTAATGCCTTATAATTATTTACCTTTTTAAAGCTCTTAGATTTTACATACAACTTTCAAGAACTGAATCATGCCTAACTTACATAATCAAGGCATTATTCTTCTATTTAGTGATCCAGTTAGCTTTCGTTATCTATGACATGAGTGCATTCATCCAGTTCCCCATATAAGTCCTCGAGTGTTTCGCTGTCTTATCAAAATTCAAATTTATCGACGAAATTCGAACGAAACTTGTGTATGTTCGT
>CM019752.1:11648509-11748509 GCA_009761765.1 Phenacoccus solenopsis
CCAATACGTATCAAAGATACAACCACGCCGATCTCTAACCTCTAACTATATGCGAAGAAAAACTGCGAACTTCACAGCTCCAAAATGGAGCTCGAGCCAGCCACAATTAACATATATCATAGTAAGTACGTACAGACAGATAAATACATTTATACGTAAATCGTGGCTTTCTCTCACGCGCATCACACATCTGTTTCGCTATACTATTTACTCTAATCATTCACCGGCTCTCCGACGCAGACACAATAACCACCGTCTGATCTAACCGAGCCAAATTCAACCTCTACTGTATACGACTGGCGAACAGATTTTATTATCGTTTTTCGCGCAACTCTTAGACCATAGGCTTCATTACAATGATGTTTTTCGCGCATTACGTTAATTAATTGATGTTAAATAAGCGATCAATGTAAATTATGAGAACGTTACGCTCGTACACTCGTCTCGCTTTATCGGTCTGGCACGCTATTTTCATTTAACGCGTATAAATATAAATCTTAGCACACGTGCAAATTATTGCCACACACGAAACTCGCCGCTCATTGACGTGTCGTATAATTAAAGCGTCCCAGTGGCAACCAACCATTACCTTCGTTTATCGGAACTGCGAGCCGTTTACCTATATCATCCTTAAGATGCTCCCAGCTATGGTTTTATGACGGCAGCAACACCTGCGTAATGGTGAACCGAGCGACCCTGGTGACACCGTCATCTCAAACCAAATATCTCGCATTCGATGATCAATCGATTTAGAACACGAACCACGGTCGATGGCTTGTGTTTATCGGTGATTTTTTTAAAACGTTGTTTACGAGTACGTCTCTCGATAGCGGTACCCTTAAATCGAAACCGTTTCCAGTTTATATCTAACGAGATGCAGGGGGTCGTGTTTTTCGAGCGTTTTCGCATAAATTATTGGTATTTAAAACGAAACATACATGTGTAGCAGGCGGGAGGTGGTTGTGAAATCGTAAATTAAATTTTAACTCGTATTTGTGGCCCACTCTCATTAATGATTAGCTCATACTAATGTTGTGAGTAAGGAAAGAAAAAAGAATATTTTTTTACATTTTTTTCCAATTTTTTTCACAACTAGCTGCAGTTTAAATAGCTTTTAAGCATCATGCTACCTTGCTAGAGGTGAATTTTTAATAGGAGTTTTCTCAGATTTGCAAAATAATGTTATTAACTTCTTCACAGTATCAAGAACTAGAATGATAACCACTACCTAACAGTTTTAATGTACAACCTGAGAAGTAAAAATGAATATAAATTTATAATAGGGAAAAAAAATACAAATGACATGAAACCTAAACATCTGAGTTTTCCCTCCTTCTCCTCTCCTTCAGAAATCAGGTAAGTAAAGTTATATCGATTATTAATCGTACAGATAAAGTAAATTTGAATTAAAAACTATTTGACCCAAATGACTCAGTTAAATTAATAAAAAAAAAAAATAAAAAAAAATTATTGGAGTATATTATTTTAGAAATTAAATTTATACAAAAAAAATTTTATCAATATGTAATAATATTTGAAAAAAAAAATTAATCTAACGTCATAGTTAAATTTCTTCCTAAATAAAATAATTATATTAAATAGCTTAGTTTTCACTTAAAAACTCAGCTAAAAAAAAATATTCAAGTTTGAGATATGTAAGATTTCTCGCTCATTGATATCAAATGAGCAAGATCCATTTTGCTGCCCCCCCCCAACTCGAGGTTGAGAGCTGAAATTAACCACATCGTTTGTGCTACGTTTGTGCCGTAAAAATTTCCGTTTGTGCCGCTCCCCCCCCCCACGGAGATCCAAATTTCAGCAACGAATTTCCTCAGGCTTTTTTCAAATTTCGATCATTTCTGTTACAATAAAAAACACTTTCGATACTTAAAATAAAAATTAATTTAGTATAATTAAATCAAAATTAATGTAATATTATTAACTAGAAAAAAAATTATTCGAATTTATTACATCATTATGTAAAAAAAATTTATTTTTGTTGTAATTTATTTTTAATTTAATTAAATTTAACGTATATATTTCATTAAAATATAAATAATGAATAAAATTATAATTTAATATTTTATTTTTTTTTATTAATATTTTAAAATACTGCGTCCATTTTGAATCCACTTTTACCCAAATTCAAGGAATTATATTTGATCTCTACGAAACTCAGTGTACAAAGTCTAAGCTTTTTACAACATTTGTTGAGGAGAAATGGTCGATTCATGAAATTTCTTGGCTTAATTTCTCTTCCATATTACGTTTTTGGCTCGAACTCCCACACAAACTCATTGGCGAAATTCAGATTTAAATATGTCGGTAATTTGTGCTCGGAAACATTTGGAATGAGTTTTTCGGGGGAGGGGGGAGGGAGGGAAAACATAACAACTTAATTACTTACAGTATTTTTACAACTTACAAAAATTTATGAATAAAAAAAAGTACATATAATTTATGCTCGGAAACGTTTCAAAGGACTTTTTCAGTGGGAGGGGGGACGCAAAGAAAATAAAATAACAACTTAATTACACTATTTTTCCAACTTATAAAAATTTATGAATAAAAAAAAATATTATATAAGTGCATATAAATGATCTAAAATGTAAACATTTGAGCTCCCTCTCGCCCCACAGCTCTTTCATAAACTAGGTAGGTTGTAATAGCTTAATTTTTCATTGAAAATTATGCAAAACAAAAATTACTAGCCTTATTTTTAAATTTATTTGCATAATGTGCACGTTTTATCGCACAATTTACCAAACTGAAGTTAAAATCACCAGTTCATCTACTTTCGAGAGACTAAAGGCGCAATTAACCTCTTTCTGCTTCAATACACCTATGTTTATGCTCGGGTCGCATGAAACCTAATCCAAAATTTTCAGCTCTTGATATGCCCTTCACATTTTGAGATTGATAAGCCCTCTTTTCCATTCCAACATGACCAGTAGTACATATAATTCTTATCTTCAATAATCGTATGAGTTCGTATGTATCGAATTTTAGTTGTTTGGGCTTTTCAAAGCTTCTTTAAGTTTTGACCACTGCTATATTGGATCCATTTTGCATAGATTTCGACTCAAATTCAGAGAATTATTCAGTACCTAGTAAAGCTTACATATAACGTGAGCTTCTTAACTATAATTTATATAATATTTTTCACTTAATTTTTTTTTTATTGATTTAAATCTAATTTATTTTTATTTAAATATATTATTATTTATATTAATTTTTTTAATTATTCGTGGTTTTATAATTGGATTTCGTACTGATAATTGAATAGTTACGCCCACTAAAAGCTGTTTTTCGTTTCAACTCTCCTCTAAAAGCATTAAGGAGGCGAGAACTTGAATATGTTTGTAATACGTGTTCATTCTGCCATGTGAAGGGTGATACCAAATATTCGAAGTTTCGTTCCCAACCCCCCTATTTTCAGGAGTATAACCTTTCTTCTCCTCCGTAACATCACTTGCGAATGTGCATTTAGAATTAAAGTATACATCTTACTTTGAAATCAATATGAGTCTATTATGAAATTTGAGCTATTTGGGGCTCCTCAAGTCTTCCTAAAATTTTTATGAATCGCTATTTTAGATCCATTTTGATCCAAATTCGAATAGTCATATTCTGGTTTCAACTGACCCTACATACGAATTTTAATCTTTTTTTACAGTGAGGAAACAAAAATTCAGGAAAGTGGATAACTCAAGATTTTTGTAAAAAGTTGTTTTTTGTTTTAAAACACTCTTTTAAATTAATTTAGAAGGCTGAAATTTGGAAATGTTGATTCAGTAGTTCACATAATTACACGACTTCAAGAAAAAAATTCAGAGGCTTTGAGAGTCTCTACAAGCCTTCTAGAAATTCGAGTGAAACGCCATTTTGAGGTAAATAAAAAATCTTAAAAAACTACCTCCAGTCTAGCGATCATCAAAAGAACAACTTCCGAGTAAATTTTGAACGATTCCTATCAACACATTTTTGGGCTATAAAGCGAGAGCAGACAATATGGGACATTTCAACTCTTTTTTGCAAATCAGGTAGACTGTAACAGGCACAGTTTTCACAAAAAACTCAACTAAAAGTAACCAACCAGGTACATGGTATAAAACGGTATTTAGTTTATAATTGTAATCATATACGCTTGATACACCGCACGTTGGTGTTAATAACCTAGACACTGCGATGTGTCGGGGCTCGGAACGCGCAATCATCAAAGAAAGACACTGCGGCTAGACGTTCACATAATTCATCATAATCTGCTCTTTTTTTCTTTCATATTTAATCAATCTTACTAGGTCATCTCTGCACACATACTACACACAACTAAATTTCAGCGAAAATTTTTTTACTCGTGAATTTTCGAAGTTGTATTTTTTTAACGCGCAATGCCAAATTGAAAATAGGTCCTTGCACCGGAATCTTCGAACACACGTGTACAACGGTCATATTAATCATATTCCGGTCGTAAATCGTATATAATTCGTCAACAACAGCTTTCTTTGTTACCTAATCGAGTTCCCCGGTACCTGTGACGCGGAATAAAAATTCGAGAGAGATTACGCGAATACGAATCGAGAACTAAGCTAAAAACGCATGTAACAAGTGTTACGTACGAACGTGTGAATATACTCGTAAAAACGCGCCGACGACACGCGTAAAATTAAATGACATGACATATGAGTTTACATCTGGCGGCGTAATTAGCATTCGTGAATCGCGAGCCGCCTATAGGGAAGATGGGTGCGCGCGCAACTCGTATTTTTTTCAATGTCGGTTGTGCACGCGCCGTAGATGCGCTAGTGTCGTGGGAATGAATGGATTAGAACTGGGCCAAGAAGAATTCAATGACGTTTTTATAAATAAATTTTTTCTCGAAATTAATATTACTGAGGAAAAAACTGAATCGTAACCGAATATTAAACATTTTTGTAAAACCTATAAGTAATACGAAATATTTGTGTGGACCTTGCTCATTTGATATCAGTGAGCGAGAAATCTTACATATCTCAAACTTGAATGTTTCTTTTTAGCTGAGTTTTTAAGTGAAAACTTAGCCATTTAATATAATTATTCTATTTAGGAAAAAATTTAACTATAACGTTAGATTACTTTTTTTTTTAAATATATAAGTAATAAAAGAATAAATTAAACGACGTCTTTGTCTATACAAAAATTTAAAGCAATGTACACCAATGTGAAAATACTAAATTAAGTTGGAATTAAAACAGAAAAATAATAAGAATTAAAATAAGTAAGTTACGAAAATCATAATAAAAGTTGTGCGCTGACATTTAAATACTTCAAAAATTACATAAAAAATTATTATAATTTGAATATTTTTTCATTATTTATAATAGTTTTTCATGGATCTTTTCTTTTATGAGGCGTTTGAAGAGCTTAAGTATGTTTAGAAAAATACTCAGAAATGTTTCATTTTATTTCAATTTTTGGAATTCTTATTTTTTGAATATTTTTCAATTTTTATGCAATTTTACATTCGAATTATTTTTCTTTTTTGATAATTTCTTCACTTTTTGATGCTTTTTAATTTTTGTGAAAATTTTTTTTAATTTTTGTTCTTTTTTAAAACTTTTATCGCACTTCAGCAATATTTAATTTGAAACAATTTTTCAATTTTTCAATTTTTAAACGTATTTTCAATTTTGAATATTTTGTATATTTTCGTACAATTTCTCATGAGATCATCCGACTTTTATGTACCGATCACTGATTTTTTTTTACGTTCGAGGAGGTTTTTATTTCTGATTGTTTCAGTTTTTCAGAATCTTCAATTTTAAGGCAATTTCAAATTCATAAAAATAATTTAATTTTTAAATATTTTTCATTTTTGAATCATTATGCATGAGATCTTTCTTCGGATCTATTTTTGTTTTATTTAGGATTTTTCAGTAATTTTTCAATTTTCATTTTTTCATTTTTTTTTTCAGTTTTAAGGCAGTTTCAAATTTTTACGGAATTTAATTTTGGATATTTTTCTATTTTTGATCAATTGATCAATATTTATTTTTAGCCTATGGGTATTTTCAAATATTTTTTATTTTTGCTCATTTTCCAATTTTATGATGTTTTCGAATTTTTAAATATTATTTTCATTTTTGGATATTTTTCTATAATTGAAAAAATTTGCATGAGATCTTTCTTCAACATTTCTTTTTTTTTTGGAATCTTTGAGTGATATTCTTCATTTCTGACTTTTCAGTTTTTTTATGATTTCCATTTCAAAACAACTTCAAATTTTTACAAATATCACTTTTTACATATTTTTCTATTTTTAAATCATTTTTCATAAGTCCTTGTTTCATTTTATTTTATTTTTTATTTTTTTATTTTTTACTTACTTGTTTACTTGTTTAATTTTTCTGTGTATTTTCGAATACTTGTTAATTTTTGAATTTTTTTCATGTTGCACAATTTTCAATTTTAAGACATTTTCAAATTTTTAAACACATACATATAAATATTTTTTTAATTTTATTTATTAGTGCTGTGTACGGCCACTGAGGCTAGAAGCACGTGCTTAAGAATTTAGACCTGTTTGAAGAGGCCAGTTAAGGTGAGAAAGCTAGAAATTTTTAATTCTTGGACTTATTATCAAAGTTCAAAAAAAATTATAATATACGTTCCCCTTTAAAATAATCGGGCGCGAAACAACTCGCTTCTTTTATCTTTCCCTCATGGTAAACCTTGAATCTGAGGGTGAGTCACTAGTGGAAATCATAGAGGAAAATTCTCCTATAAATATTCGAATAGCTTTTGAATCTCTTTCACACGTAGTTTCGTGAACTTCAACAAGTAATATCATGTTCTACATATATATTTTTTAATTCATAGTGAAATGATCACGTATTCGTGGTCGTTTTTGAGAGAAAAAAAAATCATGATCATAATATAATCATCTCAGCTCATTTTCAAATTCCTCATTGGTTAATTGAAAATAAAAATAGTAAAATGCAATGCAAGAAAACAACGCCATTTCCTCTCCCCTCTGAAAAAAAATTTAACGCTTCTGTAGCGGAGTAGCGTGAGTAGTTAACTTTTGATGATTGCTCGAGATGAGTATATACGATTAGAATAAAATGCTTTCGAGGTTAGAATAAAGACAGAGATAATTTTTTTAGCTAACATCAGGTCATGCTTTAATTCTTTCTGAATTAGTTCTGATCAATTTTCACATATCCCAAATAAGCATCTAAGTACCTACTGAGTATGTAATATGTATGACTGTTGATACCACTTGAGATGAATAAAATTGAATTAAATAACGAGCGGAATTTAATTTTAAAAAAAAATCTTAAAATATTGATTACGTAATTCTTTGATAAAACCAATCGAAATTCATTTTTTACTTACGCTGAAAAAATCAACTTCACTTACCTGACACGACTTAAATGATTTTCACAGGTCCTGATATATCTACCGAATTACCAAAGCAGAATATGCTTTTACCAAGCAAATTTATACACAGTTAAATATCGCTTTAATTAAAACCGGTCGCGAATATTAATATTGGTTGCGAAAATAAGACAACTTTTTTTTTATTCCGACACCAAGATTACGATGCGACTACTACACTCGATTAAAGAAAAAAACAAGCAAGGCGATAATTCGAAAAAAACGAATGCACACCAACTGACTCTAGCGACACACTGTGCTGAAATGATGCATATGAGTATTAATTCAGCGATTTATATATTAAGATCTTCCTTCGTTCAATATTGACATATATTTTTAGTATTGTACTCCAATATCATCAGTCATCATTTCTGCGAAAAAATTAGACATGCGGTAGCCACCTAGCTACCATGGGCTACAGTAACTGAATATATGACTTTAAATTGTAGTAGACATTTGTGGTAGCAGGAATGGGGTACTCATGGGTGAATGAATCAGCATCCAAACGTAGTAAATTTTATTGATAAGGTCCCGTTGTTTTCCCTATGCATCATTCGATATCAATTCAATTCATTACTTAATCGCTCATAACGATCGCGACTAGCTAGAAGTTGATGCGTAATCTCAATTCATATTACGTAAGTTATCTCCGTTATACATTTTATAGTATTTTATTGGCGCAAATCATCGTGTTGGACACTGAACTTGGGTAGTCGTAAAGGATGAAGAATTATTGGGCATTTTAATCGCCTTTTCGCACGAAAAGTTGTGAATGTTTCAGACTGTTGAGTATCTGTCTCATTTTAAAGGGACAAAGAGCAATTAATGGATTAATTTATTCAAAAAGCAAGCTGAAAGTAATTTAGCAGACATGGTTACTTTTTTTGTTTTCAGATGAGCTAGACACGAAGAAGCAAAATTAAATTAAAATAAAATTTACCTTTAAAAGTAATTTTATTAATTAAATTAAATGAATTAACTTTTTTATCATGTACATATTGCCCGTAATTTTTTATAGAGATTATTGTTTCCTTAAAAATTCATTCTAAGCCTCAAAATATTCGAAATGCAAGTTTTTGGGTGATAGAATTTTTATGCAGAATTTTCGCGCTGATATCTCTATTTAATTACTTGAAGTTCCTTGAAGTGATTGATGGCATAATCCTTCAGGAGAAGGAACCATATCCCTCATAGCAAGTGTTTTTCGCAGTCATCTATGTAATTGTGGCCTATTCGTGAAAGGTAGTTCTACTCGTACAACGAATAACTTGGCATAAAATTCTCTACA
This sequence comes from Phenacoccus solenopsis, assembly GCA_009761765.1. NCBI lineage: Eukaryota > Metazoa > Arthropoda > Insecta > Hemiptera > Pseudococcidae > Phenacoccus > Phenacoccus solenopsis. The sequence goes on from CM019752.1 coordinate 11,657,217, forward strand.
AAAAGGGCCAAAATCTGGAGACCCATCGATGCATTAGAGTTATATGAATATGCGTATTTCAAATTTTCAACTTCTCTACCACATAAATACGAACCAAGTGAATCAATCATAATAAAAATCATTATTTATGGGATTGAAAAATTATATATTTTTTTAAATAAAATTTCGAGTTGGTCGAGCTTAAACCAAATTTTCAACCCCAGCGACTACTTGAGGGTGAACTGGAGGCTTCTAAATGGTAACATTTTCTAGAAAATTGTTAATTTTTTTCACGTTGCTATACAAAAAAGGATGATTTTTTCAAACACCCCAAAAAAATCATTCTGATAAAAAATTGAGAATATTTTTGTTGGAAAATCATTAGCATTTTCTATTTTCGAACGTTTCGTACATTGTTGAAAAATTTTCTTAATAATGAAATTCAGATTCTCCCGACTTTCTAAGACCCTTTTAAAAAAAGTTCATAAATTTTTTTTAATAATGAAAAATATCAAACAGTCATTCCCGAGTAATCAAAAACTATTACTCGGATTCATCTCTATCTTTGGGTTTAGTTTTGCCAACTATAAATTCCAAGTTGTTATTTCAGGAGAGGCTGACCAAATCCTAGAGGGCGGTTTTGAGTTCTTTTTAGCTGAATTTTCAATAAAAGCGATAGGTACTACAGCCTACCTGATTTTTTTGTGGGTATAGAGGCGCGGTGATGGAGGGTGGTGTCTTAAAATCTTTGCGTTTCAGCCCATTTTTGATCATATAGCAAATGTCCAACTTTTTGATATATATACATTTTTTTGCACCACGCTTAGCACCGGTGGGTATTCATAAAAATCGCTGAAAATTTGCTGAAAGACTTTTTTTAAAAATGCAAAAAAGGCGCTTTTTTATTTTTTTGATACACTTCAAAATGGCGGATTACTCAAATTTTGAGAGAACCTGGAGAAAGGGAAAATCGCTCAAAATTTTTGTTTTTGATTTCATACGTAAAAGTGAGTCACGGACACCAACATATCCAAATTTAAGCTTCCCAAGTGCATTCAGAGAGAAGCTAGAGCAAAAAAAGGTTTTTTCAGGAAGTTTTGAGTTATGAAATTTCTTGAATCTTCCATACCTCCTCGCCAAATCAATTTAGACAAATCAAACGTTGTATGTGGTGTTAGTTGGTGATTAGAAGATGAGCTATTGAATTTAAGTCAGAATCGATTCAAAATGGCGGATTATCAAAATTCTAGGATAATTTGATGAGCCTCAAATAGCTACAATTTGAAAAATACGTAATCATATGATTATTGCATGACAAGAAATACTACATTTATTCTAAATAGAACTTCTTAAGTCGTTTTGGAAGGGATAGGGTATGGATTTTAAGACTTGGCATCGGTTTGGCCTGTAGACATGAAGTGGTTCGTACGAACCTCAACAAGCTCCAATTAAAAACTCAGCTCCAATAATGCAGCCTGGCTGCTTACTTTTTTTTTTTGTTGATTAGCACTTCTGTATTGAATAGAAAATGTTACCGAGGGTGGTGGGGGGAAGGAGGTGACCCCTCTGGCCCTTCTCTGGCTACGGGCATGTCAAGTTTTCTTATAAACATCATTTTCATCATGTTTTATGGATAGGTGTAATTTTTTCTATTTTTTCAAAAATCATTTTTTGATTTTTTTTATTAGCATATTTAATATTAAATAATAACTGATTAAAAATTAACTTTTTAAAAATTTTTTTATCGATTATTTTACCTTTTTCCTTCATTTTTTTTGGAAAGGAGCTCTTTTGGCTTTTGGAAGCATTTCTTTAAAAAAATGGCTGGAACGAATTTTTTTCAAAATTAAAAAATATTATTTTAATTAATGATCATTCTCCTTATAAGCGCTACATTCACTGAAATATTACTGAAGACCCATTTTAAGGGAGATTTTTCCTTATGAATTAAATAAGATAAATTTATATTATTTGCAATAATATATTATATAAAATTATTTAATTATTTATCTTTTAATTGAAAAAATTTATTACTGTTAATAATAAAAAGAATTACTATAATTCCAATTAATAAAATAAATTTATTTAAATTGATAAAAAATTTAATTTCGACTTAAAAATAAAAAATTATAAAAATTATAAAAATAAAAAAAAAATTTATATATATATAGGAATATGTTTATTATTTAAATTATTAAATCCACATTCAATAGAATGAAGAAAATTTATATTTATTTTTTTTTTAAGATTAAGCCAGAAGAAATTTCAGTATGGTACTCTTGATGTATATAATTCAAAATTGCTTTCTCTGTTTATTTTCAGCGAAAAATTAGGTTTACTTTAAGTACATCTTCGATGGGGTCTGTTACTTCATGGCGCAATATGGGATCTGTGACATTGCATAATTTTTATTCCTGAGTTCTTTTTATCAAAGAAGTCGATATGCCCAATGCCACCAAAGTACTTATGAAAGCAAATTCTGACCCTTTGGGAACCTCCCTTTTTTTACTGAACACATACGTAGGATTAAGGGATATTAGGTATTTTGATTTAGGATTTTCATGAGTTCATTTTACATACCAGTTTCGAAGTGAAAAACTTCTTTTTCTAGAGTATTTTTAGGCGCCAAAAAGTACACTATGAAGGTCCATGTACCTACACACGTATGTCGCGTGTGTACTAATTAGATCTCATTACTTACGAATACCAATGTTATTACGAAGAAGCGAAAAAATCCGAACCTTTTAGAACAATTTGTAAGTACTCTTACTCACTGGGAAATTTAATTTCTAATTTCACTGCAGTTACCGAAGTCACCATTTCTGTTAATCTTCTCTTTTCGCTTCCACATTCGAGTTAGCGACATCGCGAATTTCATTCGTCATCTACGGTCGCGGAAATTCAGAGAGGCGTGCCAACAATCTTTCGTCCATCGATTAACGCTTTACCGTCATTTCAACGAAATAAAAATTCTCCAACGAAGAATCTGTCGAGTAGCTGCGAATAGAATCCTTGAACAACCATGCATAACGTTGCCGGCCGTCCGAGTCGTAAGAACTTGATAATCGTATATTAATTCGCTCATTTAATACGTATATAGCGATTATATCAATTTCATATACTTATACGCGCGTGTTTTTTTTCCTTTATTTAAATTTATACCTACAAATACACGACTATGCGTTCGTAATACGCCTCATTTATAAATACCGCCATCCTAAAGTGAACAAACTTGCAAGGTTTCGCTATGTTGCCAGATTCCAGCGATGGATTCGATGGGCCTACGAACGTGCATTTTTTCCTTCTTCCAGAATTCCTCGGTTGAAAAACCGTTGCGCGAGTTCACATCGGTGAGTTTTTAATCAACCAATTACAGTAATTTATAATTTCTCAACTCTTTGGGCAATTCAGCATGGTGGCGAATTTAGATCATTCGGTTAATGCGAACGACCGAATGGAAAACATCATAAACACGATAATCGTAATTTCCCTGATTTATATTCGATGTGTAAAAAAATCTGCACCGTGGTACAAAATTAATCGTCTATTATTCGTTTGTTCCAGTCCGCCTAGCCGTTAGGTATAATTTATAATGATGCTAGTGCGAAACCACACACTACTAGGCGTTTTGAGTTGAACAGTCTGTTACTTTGTTGCTCTTATCTACAACCCGGAGTCTCGAATGACCAACATTAACATTAATTTATTTCCTTCCACTTTCTTCCATACGAGATAGCTCTGTGGCAAAATTCGATTATCGATGCGCCTTTCGATCGTCGAGCAATTTAAAAAAATCCAACGTTATCCTCAAACGCGGAACCCATTATAAACGTTTAGACTTTATTAAAATGATTTTCCACTCCGGTGGCTTGTTTTACACAACCATCTGGGATCTGGCTATTCGTAATAAATGATTCTCAATCGTCATTCGCTTTCTAATAATCGTGTTTATAAAAATTATTCCGAACATATGTAACTCAACTTTTCTCGTCGCCGAACTGTCCATTAATTCGATAAACTATTACACAGGTACCGCAGAAGAAAAAAAGAAGGGGATACGTTGGCTGTGAAGCAGGAAGTTACGAAATAAATACACCGAAAAAACACTTCGAATATTTTCAACTCGCGAAGCGCACAAATGGGTTGTCGTTGGGATAATTTAAGTGAAAATATTTCAAGACTAGCGATGATGGGTTTAATGTTAACGATGATTCGGCAACCATATAGGGTTGTTTATGGGCTTTCGTTCGGGCGTGAAATTTTTTTATTTATCGTATACGCGTTGCCACCGTGTATATAGACGTGTTGGATTTGTATTATAATATGTGGAATTTTTCAATGATATTTTCAGCTTTCGTCTGTACATGAATGTGAGTTCGCACATCATCTGTGAATTTTCTGAGGTTTTCGAATTAAACTACTTACAGGGATTGAGAAGTTGATTTTTTTTAGGTTCAATATTAAAAATATATATATATATATTTTTTTTGAACTTCATCTTAAATTAATTTTTTTTCTCATTTTATTCATTTCCCTTCTATAAGGGCTACAAATAATATTTACATTATCTAACATATAAAATTCCAGAGTCACAGTGTTTGTAACAAAACTCCTCCGAAACAGCTTATTGACCGATTCTTATGAAATTTTGTGTGTATCTTCACTACGTCTGAGAACAGGACGTGAACTATTTTTCATATCCCTAAATTTCAAAATGGCGGATCACTCAAACTTGGAGGCGAAGCTGGAGAAGAAGGAAATGGTTTAAATTTTTGATATGTAATTAAGTTCGCCTTTTTCCATGAAATAAATCAAAAAAACTTTCTACAATAATTTGTACGATTCGCTACGTGGTCATATAAGAATTCATTTGATAAACTTACGAGTTAAACTTCTGGATTAAAATTTTTAGGGCTTCATTTATTGCAAATCTGAAGAATTTATCTGATTAAATTAATGACAAAAATTCCCTAATATTCTAATTTTTTCAATAGGCAACCTCCTTCTATATGTGTACGTTCACCTAAAAAGGTCCCACTTTTGAGGTATGGAGTTACGACCATGCGGTAATGCTAGATAAGATTTTTGATTGATAAAGATCTTCAGGAACCTTCTAAGTACAATACTTGCTGAGACATAGGCATTTGAAGTTGAAGTTTCAAAAAACATAGTTTTGAGAAATACGCATTTAAAGTTTTCATACAAAAAAATCCGAATATTTCATGGAATTATGCACTCAAAAGGACCGGATCGGTTTCAAATGATCAGAAATTTTATCTTCATGTAGTAGGAGCAAAAAATAACCAATTTAATCCTCCGCCGGTAAAATGTCATCCATCACGAAAAAGTATTATCAACGTAATAATGATAAATAATCGTACACGATCAGAATAAAAATTGACTTTTCAAAATCATGCTACTTAATGTCAGATCATAATAATGAAATAAATACCCCGGATTATGCGCCATTTGAAAGAGCAGGGTTCACTCTATCAGAAACGTTAAAAATCCCAAAATTGCTATTTTCGACCTAACTTATGAAAAATCGCTGTATCTCCTAAACTAAAACCTCAAAAGTGGGACCTTTTTAGGTGAACGTACACATATGTGAGCTGGGGATGTCAAATATCGATAAGTATCGATACTTATTGATACTTTCAGGGGTTCTCCAACTACTTTTTTGAGTGATTCCAAACTTTTTCTCTATGATTTTAGATTAATTTTTGATGTTGTACCTTACTCGTACCAATATCGATTAACAATTGAAAATATAATAAATGAAAAAAAACCCTGTAAGATCGACTCGTCGTGTACTTCTGGGTTTTTCCAAAACGGTGATAAAATGGCGATGAGATAGACAGAATACAGGCATCACATTGGGTTATAGTTATATCAAGTTAGATAATATGGTGTTAGTTATATGAAGGCTGTATTGCCTCAATCCGGGGGGGGGGGAGAGATTAAAAAAAATGGTCATCGATAAGTAGGTATTGACAACTCGATTATTTTATCGATACTCATTAATACCACCAAGTAAAATACTTGATTTTGAAAAAGTAAAAAAATAGATAAAATTTATTTTCATTCACTTGTAGCAAAAATCATTACAAAAAAATTGACAAATTTCACACAATAGGAAATAAATTTAAAACTAATAAAAATACAGTTAAGACGATGATATTTAAAATCTTCATTTTTCTTTGCTTGTTATAAGTATCTCGGGGTAGAAAAATTTTAAAAATAAAAAAAATCATCAAAATCATCCACTGAGGAATCCCTACTTTAATACCAATCAAATTATTTGTTTAACAAACTCACGTATGGAAATGAGCTTTGATTCTGGACGAGGTAATGAATTGCCTTAATTCATTGTTTCATTGTTCACGGCCTCGAGGAAGTTACCGCAGCCCTGGTAGGGGAAATGGGTTAAATTTACCAAAAATTGGTGTTTAGCTTTCTTAAGTGTTTCGAGTAACGTATATTTCATTCAAAATTCATTCAAACCTTGAGAAAATTTTCAAATGAGAGTTTTATGAAAATTTCTCAATACCTTCCTTCTATAAAGTTCGTTTAGTTATTCGAACGAGTAAGAAGCATATTTTTCGAAACCAACGGAAATTTAGCGGGCTCGATGTATTCCAATAAAAACTAAAATTAAATTTTTGAAATTACTCAAAACTGTTTTTTTTTTTACGTACCCATGAAAATGGAAAATACTTATGAAATATGTATATTTGTATTACAGATCTTAAATTGCAACCAAATCTTCGAATTAATACATAATTATTTACCTACCGCCTTCGGGGGGAGGGGAAGAGAGGGGGACCTCATGAAAATAATTTCAATTTGGAGGTCTCGTCCACCTTACATGATACTGCTTTAAAAAGGAATCGTTGGCGCGGCAAAGGTAATCTAAAGTGTTTTCACTGGAGCCAAAAACTAGTCAAACTTTTCCACAGTTGAAATAATAAGTTCGCAAAAAAATATATTTTTTTTTTATTTTGATATTTCTAACAATTTTATTTCATTTCTCATTGGAATCCATAAGATCCAATAAATTCGATACAAGTCTCAAAAATTTGCTTTTTAATGCTCTTATAAATAGTACTAACCAACATTGCGCTCGATGATTTTTCAAGTTTTGAGTGAATTTTTTAGTGAAACGTGCACTATTAAAAAAATCTAAATAATTAATTTCAGATGGTAATTTTATGAAGAATATTTTTCATGAACAAAAAACATACGACACACAACTCACAATATTTTATATTTGTTACGATAAATTACGAAAATTTATCGTAACAAATATAAAATATTGTGAGTTGTGTACTGTATTTTTTTTTTTTGCTCATTCAATGTAAGACTCGATGAAAAAAATCGATTAATGTTTTTTTATGTTACTACTTTTTTCGTATAAGCTATCCTTATCCTCCCCCCTCCCCCAGCTTTCACTTCGTACGCAAAATCTCCATTCGTATTAGATATCGTGGGTTTTCAGCATACTGATTAGGAAAGCACAGAGGACAAATAATACAATTTGGAAAATTATTTTTATCGGAATTATTTCCATCAAATTTTCTAGTTTGCTTACCATAACATGAAACCTTCAAAAATACTTCTTTTATAATAATCTAAACACCTGAAAAATTATACTCTTGTCCTTATCATACGTAAAATATTGAATTTTTTTTTCACAATTTTCAGAGAATTCACGAAACTTCCAAAATTAATTTATAAAAATAAAAAAAAAAATATTATTTTTGAATTTTCATAAAACGAAATTGTTAATCAATATTGAAACAATTGAAAGAATTAAAAACTTGAAATAATACAAATTTTACTAAAAAATTATAAGGCAAAAATTTATTTAGAAAAAGAAAAAAATTCATTTCATTTTTTATTTGAAATCAGTTAGACAAGTAGATCTTAAATAAATCAATACTTGAATACACTGTGTAGATAATTTGAATCCATTTTATTTGAATTTCTTCAATCGTTGTTTTTCTTCAAGTACGTACACCCACAAAAATATTACAAAGTAAGACTTATAATCACGCTACCTAACTCTTCATAAATCACGCGGTTATTTAGAACATCATAAACGACGTCTTTTAATATTTATGCAACTTGTTTGAATATCCGGTGATTTACGACTAAGAGTTAGGCTCTTAAAGCTGCATTATCCTTGGTATAAATATCGTCATTTTAAATAACACTTATACAAATCCTAGACGATATTTTTCAAAGGATTTCTCCATTCGTCACGTTGTTTTTACAACAGTTTATTCTCAACCCGCAAAACACACTTATGATTGTATCTCAGAATTTTCAGAATTGATACTCTTGCTGTTGAGGTTCCCTACTGTTGGCACCGCTCCTCGATCGAAGATTTTTCGAAGCTTTTTCTATCTATCTATCTCTCTCTCTCTGTGATTTGTTTAGTTGGTTGGCTACCCCGAATGCAGTTACCCCTTCGCCTCTCCCAATATATTTATATTCATTGATTTTTCGTTTACATTTGCCAATTTTCGACGAGACTTTCACCTTCATTAATCTGCTGCAGATCTTAGATGTTCCAGTAGATCCACCAGACGATACCCCAAAGAAATATTTTTAGATCGCACGATGGGCGATGTCGTTTGATAATTGAATCAAAAATACACATCGTCCTCTCCTCCGCGTTTTACTGCCAATAAAACGCTACTCTGTTGCCTCGGCGTATGAAAAGCTTTTAAAAGGGCATTAAAGAGTGAAAGTTGTAAAAACATGGAATTAAATTATGACAACGTACACGATACGAATACGGTAGTTAAAATCAAGCTCGCTATAATTGTATCGTAAATGTCCGATACGTTATTAAAAGAAACAATTCGTGTATTTTTACGAGACGCGAACAAGCCACAACACGCGGTAGCGACGCGAACCCGTGATTTACAGCGTATTTTTACGCACTTGCCAACCGGCAAAGGCGAACTTCTCAAGCATGATCGCTCTATCGAGAATGATACAAGGTTTTGAAATCGCATTCGGACAAAATATGTTGGTTTTTCCCTTCTCTACCTCATTCTAATAATTTATTATATGGTGGTGGCATATTCGCGTTACATTAAGATATTCGTCGCGAGTCCGAAATTCCCATTTATTTGATAATGGTTGAATAATGGAAATTCGCGAAAATACTAACTCTATACTCGTTCCATAGAAATACCGAATACCGGCTAATAATTCCTATCCGGGTAATTTGAAAATAATAAATTTACACGCAATCTCAACCTTCCATCTTTATCAGGGAAATTAACATTATTTCAGTTTTAATTACCTTCCAGACGAAAAAATTAATGACGTTTTTCGAATAGATGTTCTATCGCAAAACGAACAACTTTACGTATGTAATGATAGTTCGAATACGTATACGCATACCACAAGGGCTAAAAATTCGCTGCTATTTTGATGTTCGAAGATAAAACACCGCTCAAAAATGTTGAATTATGGGTGAGAATGCATCGATAGACACGAATGACCTGTTGATTACGCGACCACGCCGCCTATCATCGAACCTGAGATTACGTAACTGTGGACATGGAATTTTCAAACTTGAACATTTATCTTATTTGATTTTTTTTTTTTTTCTATTTTCAATATGATGAAGAAAATGACAGAGCACCGATAGAAACTGTTTTCTATTACACTCTCAACGATTATCTTTACTAATCCAAAAAATTGTTTTTGTTTTCTATTATTTTTTTAATTAAAACAAAAATAAATATTATTCAAATCCTTTAATATTCAATTCTTTTCTTTTGAATTATTTTGTGATTTTTAAACAATTTTTTTAATTCGATAATTTTGTGTTTTCTTTTTAAATGATTGGATCTTGAAATTTTTCAAAATTAATACTCTTACTTTTGAATCAGCACTGCTTCTCGATCGAAGAGTTTTCGAAGCTTCCTCTCTCTCTCTCTGTCTCTCTCTTTTCTCTTTCTCTATGATTTGTTTGGTTGGTAGGCTGTCCCAAATGCAGTTACCCCTTCGCTTCTTCTCACAATGTATTTATATTCATTTATTTTTTGTTAGCTGAGTTTTCAACTAAAAAACGACAGCTATTACAGCCTACCTGATTTGTTTTTATTTTATTTTATTTTTTTTGTTTTGTTTTCTTTTTTTTTATTTATTGAGAGCATGGTAAATCTATGCGAGGTAAAGTACTGCTTCTGCATAGATAGCCCACAAGAGCCACAAGAGCAGATCATTTGAACTCTTTAACTTTTTTTTTTTCATTACTTTTTGAACAATTTTTCCATTAAAAATTTTGAAATTTATTTTTTTAGCTGAGTTTTTAATAAAAACGATAGCTATTACAGCCTACCTGATTTGGGAAGGGAAGGTCGGGGGAGGGTAGGGTCTTCAAATCTTTGTGTTTCAGACCATTTGTAATCATCTGGCAAATGTCCAACTTTTTTTTTAATCTTTGTAATTTTTCCACTTTCATAGCTTTCTATTTTTGAATAATTTTTTCAATTTACATATTTTTCAATATTATTTGTCCCGCACATTCTAACATTCTGCTCAGATTTTTTTAACATTCGTCGACTTTTGAATTTTCAGACCCACTTTCAGATATCCTCAAAAATGCCCCTGTATTAATCTTCTTCTTACAACGCTCCAGTCTTCTCTGTCAAATCTAACTATTAATTACAAAGACCCGTGCCTCTGACCCTAGTTGCAGGATACGGCACGGCTAAACATCACAGGTAACAGGTAAATTTTTTTCAAATTATTACATTATTAGACATTTTTAAACAATTTCTCATCGTTACTTCATGTTGAATAGTGGAGAAGGAGAAAGGCAAAGATAAATTATTGTCTAGCGAAGAAAGAATAAACTTACGCGGGGTATACTGCTTCTGTATACATATAGACATACACAAAATCAAATCATTCAGATTCTTCAATTATTTTTTGAATTTATTCTTTAATTTTTAATCAATTTTCAAGTGTACAAATTTTGTAATTTTTCTTTTTTCATTTTTTTCAGGTTATTACACTCTACAGAAATTTATATTCTGAGGAACAGTCTGGAGCTTTAGAGGAACGAGATAATCATTTGAACAATTTTTTCATTTTTTGGTGTCTTCCAATTTTTTCATTCTCCAATTTTTTTTTAGTTTCAGAAATTTAGTTGTTTTTCCATTTTTGAATTAAAAAAAAAAATGCAATATTCTTTCATTTTTTAATCATTTTTAATCGAATTTTTTTCACCGTCATGATTCAATGAGAGGGGGAGAGTAGGATAAATTAATGTGCACCAATTCAAGGAAAATAGGAGTGAATCTATGTGAGGGCAAAATATCGCTTCTGATTGGCTATAGCCAATATAAGCAGACCGTTTAGACTCTTTATTTTAATTTTTTTAGAATTTTTGAAAATGCTTTACGAACATTTCGTAATTTATAATTATTTTTTTTGAACTTTCGAATTTTTCAAATTTTTGCACGATTTTTTGGACAGTTTTTCGTTTTAGAATTATTTACAATTTTTACAATACTCAGTAATTTTCAGACATTTTAACCATCCTACAGATCTGTCCCAAATATTCTGCGACAAACCTACAAAATCCGACTCCTTTCTTCTATTTCTAGAACAAACTAATCTCCTAAAGCGCATTTAATCCACCATACTTACCGCGTAAATAAGTAAGTAAGTAAATAAAATATATTGTTATCACTATTCAATGATGCAAAGGGAGAAGGGGAAGGTACGAAAAATTATCGTCTAGAGAGAAAAGAGTAAATCTATGTAGGGAAAAATGTTGCTTCTGAATGACTAACTCATCAGTAGGCCTTTACTGATGGAGGGGGGAGGGGTTAGCGGCAGTCTGAAACATGGAGGGACTATTTGGTTCAAAATGACATTCTAATAATTCAATAGCTACGTTTTTTTTTTTTTTTTTTTGAAGTTCTCACTTCCAAACGCACGCCGTTGGATGAGGGAATTTTATTGAAATAAAGAATAATTTATAATTTACATGCCCCTGTTTACAGGACTCTTACACAACTAATATAAACATAAAAATAAAAGGTAAACTAACAATTGTAACTTAATGCTTGTTTAATCAGGATATTCATCATTTGGGCACGTATAGCGGAATATCTAGATGGGAAATTGAAGAAAAAGAAATTGAAAATAGGGATAGAAAAGTTGAAGAGAAAGAATTCTTAGGCGATACCTCAACGCCCCCACTCCCAGAAGAAAAAGCCTACCTCACTGAAGTAGATCACATTTCTATTTTTTCGATTATTATTAAAAACATATTCTAGTTGATCAGGCACATGATAGTTATGTAACCTAGAAATTGAAAAATTTAAGTTTTATATTCTGCCTACCATTTCCTCAAAAAAAAAAAAAATAAATAAAATTAAAAAAAAAAATCGTATTTCAAAATTTTCATGGAAAAAATTTTATAATTTTTGTCCTTCTCTTTTCCAACATACCCTTCATATAACCACCGTGTAAATTTTGAATCTATTCGTTGTAACACTGCTAGAAAACTGAAACCTCTGCAAAACCTCAACTGACCAATCAGCCTAGGGCTAGCACGACGTTACGAAAAGAACGCACGTTCAAGTTACATTATTAGGTATTTCGACGATGTTTAATCTTGTAAATCGCTAAAAATTGAAACCGCGTAAAAACACGCGAACTATTCGCAAAAACCAACAAACCGGAGGCTAAATTCAAAAATAGAACGTAACACCCAAGAAGCCAATTCAACATGCGATTCAGTTCAGTTTCCAGCTTCGTGTAAAATCACAGCAACGCAAAGCCAATATGAGTTATGAAAAATGTAAAACTCCACGATACAAAGTTGCTTCATGCATTCAAGGTAACACTGGTAGTTATGTCGAGGAAACATTGTTAAGGCTAATGAGTACATATATTGCTTCAAAAAAAAAAAAAGTGCGTATAAATCACGATAACACAATTAAAGATGTTTTACAACGAAGACTAACTCGTTTTGAATTGCGTGAGTTAATTTTAAACCTCCACATATTTGCTAATAAATATTAAAAAGAAGGAATAACATCGTACAGCTTACAATTCTAAAATTAAAGAAGAAAAAAAATCAGAAAAAATCACGCAGAACAAATAATCTTTGTTTGCAGATTATGCTACAGTTTGGCCATAGTACATAATGGAATGATTTTAGCCATAGATGGATGCTCGTAGGAGGATATTTCAATATGTTTCCAATCATTAGTAACCTAAGTAGGTAAGTGTAGGAGTGAAGATGAGATTTCTAGGGTCTCATTAACAGTTATGATCGAACTCGTCGAAACATGGTCACTAGAATCACAGATGATCCGTTATCTATATTACGATTTGTGTACAAGAAGGAGGAAAAATTCATCGAAGATTTCAAACGATCGAAGTCCATGGCTCACCGGTAACCAACAGTACTAGGTACAAGTTTTTCATAAGAACATCTACATTATACAAATAAAAACCTCAACGATACACAATCGATATCTTTAGTATTTCTATGTATCGAAAAATCACCTTTGCAAATAAACTCGCTAATATATTCGAGACTAGACTATTATCATAAATGCTACTCCCAGATGATTTTAAATTGCAATTTACTCACATCTATACCACTTAATGATCACAAAAGGCAATAATTCCTTCGATTCGATCGTACTGTTCGCAGAATTTGTCCGCGACATTATTGACTTCAATAACATCAAATTACAAGTATAGATTAGATTAAAAATAATCGGAGAGGCTGCATTAGTACTACATTCTAATAGCCTATCGCATCGTTGGCCGGATCCGGCAGAGCAAAGAACATGCAAATTGGAGGCAATAAAGTAACTCGGAGTTGATAAAAAATGTAATTCATACCACCAATATGTTGCTCACGTGTTTCTAAACCTATTAGACCATTATGGATTACAAAAGGTGTGTCTAATCTGAAGTATCGAAGGCTAGTATGCGCACAAATGTCCCTATCTACGGATGTACGTCGCAGACAAAGCACGAAGGGTTGCACTGGGCGCAACGAGTGGATTTTTTGTTTTGACTAAATCACTCTCTCAGTCTTCCCAATCCCTGTTATTTGTTTCGTAACGTAGCCAGCAGCGCCAATTCGCCATTAGATTTTTTACGGGGATTAAGCTGCCATAATAAATGAAAAATATGATTATAACGGGCCACTTTTGGCGCTACCAGGACATCTCGTTCGAGTAGCGTAACGGTGAAAATGCAGGTTTTGAATGGAATATAAAACACGACTTTTTTTTTTTAAATAATGCCAACATTTGGGGATTAAGTTTTTTATACATTTGTTTATTTCGTTACGGTATAAGTACATCAAAAGCGACTTATGAAACATTTTCCCAAATGTGTTTACATATATACCAAACGAAAGCGGTATTTTTACTTACCGTCACTACGATGACGATGATGATGAAAAAAATCTAATAATTCATCCCGCCGTAATGGATATAGGTAAAAATTTAGCATCTGGTTTTTTCTCTTCGTTCGACTAACACTGCGAGATATATAAACATACTGAAACACGTCGACCTACAGAGCCAGCGGTATTTTTCCGTCGTTTATTCATTTTTTTTTTTAAATAAGTAATTTTTGTTGCTGTGTTTTTAAGTGTATTAGATAAGCCGAGTAAAAGAAAAAAGAAGAGATGTGATTTCCCGATACTTGTGTGTTTCCTCGTAATTCTAAAATGTTTATTTTAAATTCACAGGATCTCGGATAATTTTCCACGAACATCTGAGCATTGAATCCATTTCCCAAAATGAAAAGTACCAAAGGGACCTAACTACCCGTATGAACGTTTATGACATCGTGAAGCTGTAATAAGACATCGAAGATGGGATAACATAAGTTGCTTCCATGATCTTCAAATACTAATAGAAAAGAAAAAATTTTCAATACAATGTATTTCAAAGTCCAAAGAAGGAGGGAGATGATACATCAATGTTAGTTCGAGAGTATGAGAAAAAAATGTTAAAATGAACTTTTTTCACCTCGAAACTCAGTTTCGTCTCCATACTCCCACATGGAGAAATTTTTAACGAGTTTGCTGTCAAATCGACTAAAAAAAATTAACAATTAAAATAAATACATTTTGACCAACATACGAGTATAAACACCCAGGAGAACATGGAGATTTTAAAAACTTCCGGAACATTTTCATTTCAACACATCCAGTCGACTATTGAGCTAACGAAACGCCATCGCAAGAAATTTAGACATCAAATTTTAAATTACATTTAGCGATAAATATCTGCACATAAAATAAACGTTATTTCGCAGCGGAGCTTTGAACTGTCGCTACTTAAGAACTGGCACTCGGCCATATCGTAGTCAATCACTCAACGGTGGCTATTTGTCGTCGCGATAGGAAAAAATCCCATGTAAATGTTGTAATTAATCATCGAGCATTCGTTTTCGATTCGTGAGCAGGTGCTAATGGAGTTCGTGAATTTTTTCTTAATGAATTTCATGTGGAAGAGAGATGAGAGATGGAAACTGAGCTATGATTGGGCAAGACTTGAAAATTATTTTTTGGCGATTTCTGCGAAAGATTGTTAAAGGAAATATATTTTTTTAAACATTTTTTTTTTTTTTATTATGCTTGAATTTTCAACTTTTGTATGATTTTTCATTTTTGTAAGTTTTTATTCATTTATTTTTTTTTTTAATGAATTCTGTCTTTATTATTTTTTTCTGACTTGAAATTTCTTCTTTATTGAACGTTTTGATTTATTCGATGATAATTTTTATTTTTGAACCATTTTTTTTTTTTAGAAATTTTATCATTTTTGAACCATTTTTTTTTTTACGATTTTTGAACATTTTTTTCTTCATTAAAAAATTTTTAATCTTTAATTTTGTTTTCCTTCGACTTTTTTGATTTTGAGTACATTTTAAGTTTCAATCAACTTTCTATTTTTAGTTTTTTTAATTTTTAAAACTCATTTTGTTTTTGTTATTTTTTAAAAATTTTTTACAATTTTTTAAATTTTTAAACAATTTTACATTTCACATTTTCCTGACTTTTCGAATTTTTTATTTTTAGATAGTTCAATTTTTCCATAATTTTCTATTTTTGGTAATTTTTTCGTTTCCAGTTTTTATTTCAATAATTTTCAAATAGTTTTTAATTTTTGCACCCTTCTGAATTTTAGATTATTTTCTGTTTACAATTTTTATTTTTACATATTTTTTTATGTATGAACACTTTTTTGTTTTCAGTTTTTAAATTATCAATTTTTGCGTTATTATGCACCTTTTTTTAGATTTCTAGATCAGTTCAACTTTTGCATTCATTTCAGTTTTTGGGCATATATTTCATTTGCGTATATTTTTTCATTTTTAGATTTTATTTAAAAATTTGAAAAACTTTTAACTTGGCACATTTTTTAATATACGCGATACTTCTTTTTTTCACTGATGTTTACTTCATTTTTTTTCATTTTTAACTACTTTTTTAATGAAAAATTAAGCTATTACAACGTTATGGTAGGAGGGATCGGAAAAAAAGGAACCTCAAATGTTTACTACATTTCAGATCATTTGTAATTAATGTAACACTTTCCATTCCTATTTGTTTATGTGTACACTAATTTTGGCATTTTTGGTTATACCTTTCGAAAACATAGTACGTACAATCCTACATATGAATAGAAATCGTTAATAATTCGGTGAAGGCATTATGCAATGAAATCTGGAAGGCCTTTTTTTCAAACTATTGAATTTTCTCAAAATGGAGTTTTACTACAATTTTGAGTTGAGACGATGGTTCCGCATGAATCTTAGCATTTTTGTGCTCATTAGAAACTCAGCTCCAGTAATACGACATGGCCGCTTATGTTTTTTTTTTTTTGAACTTGATTATATTCTTGTTCAATTTTCGAACTGTTCATCATTTTTAATTTTCAATTTTTCAATTTTTAAATTGTTTTGAATACTCAGATTTTAAAATTTTTTATTTTTTACAATAATGCTCAATTTTTAGATTTGTACAAATTCATTGAACCTATTTTCCGTTTTCAGGCATATATTTCATTTGCGGACATTTTTTTTTCATTTTTAGGTTTTATTAAAATGGTTGAAAAATTTTTGATTTTGCATACTTATATTTGTATGTATTTTTGAATTTTTTTCATTACCGGATATTTATATTTTTACATGTTTAATTTTGATTTTTTAATATATTTTCATTTTATTTAGTTCAAATTAAAAATTTGGTATACATGGGGTTTTTCAATTTACCTGGACTTAGGACAACTTGCTTGCTTTCCTCTCCTCTCTTGGCCTTGAATAATTGAGGTAATGAACCAGTCTTAAGAGTTCAGTAATATTTACTTCATAAGTACGATGCTTTCATCTTCTTTCCAAGATGAATAACTAATACGATGGAATTTTAGGTGCATAGTTCATCACACCAGTCGGGAAGTTTTAAGGAAGAAAAAGGAGGTGGATTACCTTTAGGGTCGAGTTGGTGTCTCTCTGAAATAATTGCAGTACATCTTTATAAAATAATTTTAAAATAATTATGAATTGCCAGTATGTAATTTCAATTTGGAATATTGTATAATTTTTAACTCTTTTTTTCGGTGGTGTTACAAAATGTTAACAAATTAAGCGTATTTTTTAAATTAGGTTTTTTTCAATCTAATCGATTTTTTTTCATTCTTCTACAGCTTATTTTTTATTATATATTTTTAAGGAAAGTAAAAATAATTTCAAAATTAATTTTTTTTACTCGTTTTAACCATAGTTACCTAATTTGATATCTTCTTCATTTATTCTTCTTGCTTGTTTTTCATTATAAAATAAGAAAAAATGAAATATAATCAAATTTTTCCAGCTAAAAACAAAAAAATGTTTTTACTTTTTTTTGGTCATCTATCCTCATAACGGTAGGTTAGAAACAAGCCACCATTAGAAATCTCATTCTGACCTTCCCTCCTCCCCTTTGACATCTATAAAATTACTCCATTCTCGAAGAAAACCATTCGCCTCTTTAATAGGCCTCTAAGAAGCACTTAATTTTGAAAAATTATCCGCATACCTACGCGATAATCAATCATGAAAACCACATATCTCCAAAATAATACAATATTTATTACACAACCATCATAAATTCTTATCACCAACGACACCGTAAGCTTTCGACCACCTTTGCGAACGACTATCTCCAATAGCGTTTTGACCGAGCTCGAGCTTCTTCTATTCGTATTCTACACTATCGATCGAAGAGTAATTTTTAAATTTTAATTTACTCGTCGCAAATTAAAATGTCGCGTACGTTGTTTACACGTGTTCGATGGATCGAGCGCTGGAACCCGATGAAGTATTAGTCGCTATTAAAAACTAGTATTTTCACTGGCGCAATATCTAATACAAATTCCACAAACGCCGATACTAGCATAGCTGTTGCGTTCGGCTAATGATTTCAAAATTCCGGAATTAAGCGGCCCATTTGCACCGTGTCAACGCGCCGTTTAATATTATACGTCGCGATGGAGTAATAAATTAGTCTTGAAATCGCCGTCAATGGGTGAAGGAAAAATAACTCGAGAAAAAGTCACCTAATTAATGTCGCCTATAAGTAATACCAACGTACACGTATATACGCGATCATCGGGTCGTAAAAAAATTATAAAGTGTCGAATGGGGTCTTCGTAATAACGAATTCCTTCACGAGTGGGATACAGGGAGGTGTGCTGGATCTGTGACGTGTGACGTAATCATTTCTAACGAACAGGATCAAAATTAACGAAAGCAGCTCCATCGTGGAATCCAATAATATATTAAAATTTAGCGAAACAATGGTCAATCCATCGCCAAAACCAACGGGTGAATTTTAAGAGCTCGTCACACCCCAAGTGAACTTCAAATCTTACATACATATGGATAATTAAAACCGAAACAGGCGAATACCAAACGTAAAATACTTTTGGCCAAAATGACCGATCGTAAATAATACAACAATAAAAATCACCACAACTACGTGAATGGTGAAAACGATAATTACGTTCGAACCTTTTACAGGCGTTTCTTCGGTTATAAATGAAAAATGAAAAAAACGTGACAGCCTTATGCGTTCAGTAATAATAAACTAATCTCGGTAAAACGAGTAAATTATACGGCGATTGTTGAGCATTCGTTTTATTAAACTAATCGCATTATTGACAATGATAATATACGATCCATATTGGACCTCGTTGACCATTTGTCTCCTAAATTATACCTCGCCGATGATGCTCATTCTGTTTGTCGCGCAGTTAAACCGTTCATTAGCTCGTCTTTTCTTACCAAATACTCGTGCCTCCAAGCCGAACGTTTCCGTTGAATAAATTTGTGGTAATCGTCGACGCATATCCACCGGCCAATGAGAATAAATTTCATTTTCAATGAACGCAAATACGCAAAACCTTAACTAGTATTCCGTGATTCACATATTTCATAAATCAAGCGTAAATTAAACTTATTCGGAGTCTTCTCGCCAGTCTATACGTATAAATAAACGTCCAAGACTTACTAGCGAACGTAAACAGCATCGCGAACTTCCACAATGACTCGGCTATGTCCGACAATTTACCTATATAACTCACCGTATTAGCGCGTATTATTTATCCGGCTTCTGTAAAGATTTATACGTACTTATGAAAAACTATACGTATATAGAATATTTATAAAAGCTGTCCTTTCAAATCTCTCAGCAGGATTCGTTACATGAGCGGTACATAGATGACATTAAATAATCATCTATTTCTCTAGCTCCCATTCTCCTTCATCTCCGTGTATGCTGAATGGCATAAATACGCTGCATAGTTAATTGCGCTCATTAGACGAAACACATATAAGAGTATGATCGTATAATATCGAATAAATACTCCATTCGCTCGAATACCGTACCAATACTCGATCTCCTCGTTATACCTCCACGTGCCCTAATGTTCCTAATATTTCAAAACTTGTCAATAAAACCTTCAAAGGTCATCGAAATAGAATTTTTCAAATGATTACACACCCAAGGCGTTAAGATGCACAGTTGCATACTTCAGAGCACATTCGAAATTATCCGAGTGTTCGAGCTGATTTATTGTTTCACGCTTTAGCATCAACAAGGCCGCATAATCGTGCAATTTTGCAATGAAGAGATACTAGCATAGTACACATGCGCGAGTAACGGTACGTGTTTTATGGGCTGTTTCAGTCTCACAGGGTGGTAAACTGGTAATCTTTATTCAGTGGGGAATTTCGGAACAGTAGGAGAAAGCGTGACAAAAGTGGAAGCATTTATGCTACTATGTCACACATATGGTATGCTGTTATAATAACAACATCAGTTTTAAAAGACCTTACGAGTAGTTTCAATAACAATACGTAAAATATGATATTGATAATAAAAATAAAAAAACAACATACTAAATTAAATTTTTTCAAATAAATAAAATTTATACGGGAGAATTGTCATTAATCTCAATATAACAAAGGCTGAACCATCGAAAAAATGGCGAGAGGTATGATGTCAAGATTTTATACTCTAAGGAGTGTCTGCCACTTAATACTGGGTATTTCACTTTTTATGAGTGAACGAAGCAAGAGGGAAATAGATAAATAGATAGATAGGTACATGAAGCAGGCTCGGATCCAGCAGGCGAGTCAACGAGAAAATCTCGGTGGGCCGCGAAGTATTTGGGTCGATTGAGGTAAAAATTGGACCACTTTAATTTTCAAACTTGATTAAAAAAAAAAGAAATTTTATAAATACATAATTTTAAAAATGAGAGAAAAAAAAATTGGGCCGATTAATACTAAATGGTCCATTAAAAATGGGATTTCTCGGTGGGCCCGTAAATTTTCCTATTTCTGGATATAGCTCTGGAGAGAAGAAGAGAAAGAGAGATAAGGAGGGAGGGACAATGATAATAACAATATATATTTAACAAAATACTTTATATAAAATTCTAAAATAATATTGTATGGCCACCAAGTGCCCAAATTGGGTGAGCGGTGCACCGGCTCTCAAAACTCTGAATTTGACAAGAGCAAAAAAAACAACAAACAAAACAAACAAGCAAAAATGAAAGCAAAACAAAATGTAAATAACAAAATAAGCAAAATCATTAACAAATTACACGAATGGAGGGGAAGGGGAGGGGGGACCACAGAACACTACCAGCCTCCTATCCATCAAGAATAACCACCACATACTCACCCACCATGCGCCTGAACGCAACAGCACCCGCATTCGTCATCTCTACTGGCACATTGTTATAAGCGTGAGTTGCGAGATAGTGGAACTGAGAGCGCGATCTCGATCTCCATCAGTTGGAGAGAAAGAAAGAAAGAAAGAAAGGGAAAGAAGAGAGAGAAGGAGGGAGATAGAGAAAGAGCGAGGGGAGAGAGGGGACAGATAAATAAATAGATAAATAGATAGATAGATGGATAGATAGATAGATAGATAGAGAGACAATAGACAATATATATTTGACAAAATACTATATATAAAATTTCACAATGGTGTTGTAAGACCACCAGTACCCAAATTTGGGTGAGCGGTGCGCCGGCTCTCAAAACTCTAAATTAAAAAACAAAACAAAGCAAAAAAACTAAGTAAAACACAACAAACAACAAAACAAAATATACTCTACAAAAAGAGCGACAAATTACTTGAATGGATGGGAAGGGGAGAGGGAACCAGAAAATGCCATCAGCATCCTATCCATCAAGAATAGCCGCCACATACTCACCCACCATGTGCCTGAACGCAACACCACTCGCATTCTTCATCTCTACCGGCAGATTATTATAAGCGTGAGCTACGAGATAGTGAAACTGGGAGCGCGATCTTGATCTCCGCCTGTTAGGAAGGTGAACAACACCAGACGCAGCACGTCTAGTGCATCCACCCCCCACCACGAAGGCAAAAGTATCTCTATACTTGTGCATAAAGATGAGCACAGTAGCCAAGTGTAGTTGCTTCACCTTATGAACACCCAGGGAACGGAACACCGGCCGAGATAGCGCATCCCAGCGTTCACCAACCACCAGCCGAGCGGCTCTTTTCTGAGGCATCAGCAAGGGCCGAATCCAGCATGCATCAGCGCCACCCTAGATCGAAATACCATACCTCAGAGTGCCCTCAAATACAGCAACGTAAAACCTACGTAAATGAGCTCTCGAAACCAAACCAGTTAAGTATCGAATAAGGTATACAATTTTTCGTAATTTTTCCCGTAGAGCTAAACAGTGATATTCTCATGATAGACATGCATCAACACAAACACCAAGGTATTTATGGCTCGCTACCTGAGCTAATGGAGCACAGGAACACGAATCACCGCAGTCTGCCATGGAAAAACACTCTGCCACTCAAGTCACGAATGTAACGATGTTGCAAAGCAGAAACTACCATTTCGGACTTGGATGCATTCACTTTTAGCTTACGGCTCTCAAACCACCCCGAAATAGCTTTAAGATCTTGCAGCAGACACGATAGATAGATAAATAGGAACATATAGGAGAAAAGGAGAGAAAGAGAGAGGAGGAGGGAAGGAGAGAAAGAAAGAGGGAACGAAGGAGGGAGGGAGAGAAAGATTCACTCATTTAAGAAAATACCCAATAATAACAATATAAATGATATTGACTATTCCCCTATACCCTACAAGGATGATTGACACATGAAACAAAAATCATAAATGTTGGCAATTTAGTTTACCCGTTTCCCTTCTTTTCAAATTTATAACAATAATATATGAGTAACGTACTCATTGTTTGTAGTAGTCATACGAGCCCATATTTGTCATATTTGAGCAATTTGAGGCCCCCGAAGCCTTCCTCAAATTTGAACAATTCGTTATTTTGCATCCATTTTTGTCTCAACTAACCCTACATACTAAGGTTTGAGCTTTCTAGATGCATTTGGCGAGGAGATATGGAAGATTTAATAAATTTCACAACTCAAAACTACCTCAAAAGGATGTTTTTTCTCTACTTAGAACTGCTTGTGGCATTACTTCCAAACAGACAAGGACGCGGTGGCAACTGGCATATGTCTATCCTGGTCTTCGCTCAGGTAGGCAAACGGCCTTACTCTCGTTCCACTACATCGGAAGCTCTATCCCTTCCTCCTGTCTCCATACTCCCCTCTAGTGGATTTCAGTGCATAATTCTTTCTTTGGCTATTTCTGCACCTTTCGCTTATACCTTCTCGGTTGTGTGGATGGTCTCTAATCCACAATCCGCTTGGCCTCCTTCCTTTTGGAGGTTCGTAGCCGGATGCTTCTTCAGCCGCTTATAGCGTACTCACTAAAGAGATAAAACTTGATTCCAGCACTGTAATGCTTACCTAATCCATATATTAAACCAAAAAACGTGCAATTCTTAGATTACTTCGAATCGAACCATTGATAATTGTTATTCTTCACGTGAATGCGATTTTCAGCGACTTTATGTTACTAAAATGTCATCTACCAACTATGAAAACACATAAAAACTCACCGGCATATTTCACTATCGCCTTACCTCGTTCATGAAAATAGGTATACCAGACTCACAGACCAGTCGACCACATCGTAAAGAATTCAAATAAAATGACGCATCGCAGCGGCAGCGCGTTCTAACCGCAAGCGGCTCGTATCAATTCGATCTTTATAATTTGTTGGATTCATCATTCACGGTAATTACTCTCTGGACATAAAAAAGCCATCTAGATAGACTGGACGGGAACGGGTAGAACACACAGTAAGTGTCAGTTTAACTTATTACCCGAACCCCCACAGCGAACATATTGTTTTCCTTGCGACCCTTATCAGTATACAGGATGAAATTCTTCATTATAGAATTAAACGTAACAACTTAAGATAATTTCTAGTAACGCCAGGTAACTTCTCGAGTCGTTTCGAACAGTGAAGCGAACTCATAAGAAACGCTACCGAACACCTCGACTCATCGCGGTTGCTTGTAAACACCAATTAAACAAGCCACAATGTCCATGACCACCCACAAACAGCAGGATAGAGCTTTTGAGATATCCATTACCCTATTTTAAATAACCAACGAGGTGCGGCACAACCGCTTATCGAGACAGATGACGATCGACTATCTGGTTCATATATATCTACAGAGTATAGATATATGTCTTGTCAACAAGTGATGCTAATCTGAGGTGCGAAAAAATTCGATAAATCGTCTTTTTCATTCCCATCAGCGCCGATATAACGGAAAATTTTCCTCTCATGTACTATAAAGTGAAACAAGCAAAATTCAAAACTCTGGTTTCACTTCTCATTAAATACACAAACGCGTATTAGCAAACGAGTTTTTCCCCTTTTATAATCACATCCAGATCTATGTTAAGGTACAAAAAAAAGTCTCCTCGGCGAATTTCATTAACAAACACTCGGCGTGGATGATTCACGCGCCACATAAATCGTACCATGTATCTACCGATCGTGAATCACCATTGAGACGAAGAAAATTTAGTCACTACGAAGACAAACACCACGGTTTGGAAGATCTCTTAATGAATGAGACACGAACGCGTCGTAAAGGTCACACAAAAGATCTTTCATTGAGTTTTCGTTAATGTGATGCTAGAGTTCAACAAACATCAAATATGCATGTATTCCATTCTATCCATCTAGCTGTTATCTGTTGCAGTTACCCAGTTAACAAACAACAAAATTGCCTATATGGGTTCTCCGATCACCAACAATAAGGATAAAGTATAGGTAAAAAATCACGTCGATTCTTTTAATGGTATTCTCGTGTTTTCCCATACCTCTACAGAGCAAGAGGAAACACTGCCGCACAATCTCATCTTCCACTCAATTCGATCAGGTGCATCAAAAGTTGTCGCAAACCGCATAGGCGAAAGATTTCTTGGTAAGTATAGCGCCATTTCTTATACCACGCTAATTGGTTATAATCGCATAGATTCAAAGCTTTACATCGATTATAAGATTTATGACGTTTGACATCGTGCGACCTACGAACTTTCTACCTTGTAAAATTCATTACGTGTCGTTATTAGAGCTATAATAGCTTTATAATTCGATACCCTGTACTGTGTTAGATTTCTCATCGGCACTGTATCATTATGAGGCGGAATTTAGTGAGTGTTGTATTGATTCACAATGCCAGCGTGATTAGTGATTAGTTTTGACACGCTTTGATGCTACAAATTGCGAAGAATTGCTTTATAAAAAATTTATAAGAGTGTAAAAGCATCGTGTAATAATACTTTTCAACCTTTATTACTCCCTTACTCACCTTACAAATGTATCACTAGCTTTAGATATATTGTTACAGTTACACATTATATATTTTTCTACACCACAAAAGCACGCTTCTACAAATGTAGATATATTTAGTAGTTGCAAAATATCAACAGCGAGTGATACATTTTGTAGGACAAACAACGCAATATTGCCGCATATGTACCACTCGCTTTTAAAAATGCCTCAATTTGTAGGAGCGAGTGGTACATTTTGTAGGGCAAGTAACATAATGTTACCACAAATGTATTATTCACTTTCACGAATATAGGTATTTTGTTAAAGTTGAAAAATACTCTCATTTGTAGAAGCTAGTGGTACATTTGTAGGGCACATAAAAGGACTATTCACAAATAAAGGTATTTTGTAGTGGTTACGAAATACCAACATTTGAAGATGAAGAATCGAGAGATACATTTTGTAGGACAAGAAACCTAATGTTGCAACAAAATGCTATTCACTTTTACAAATACAGATATTTTGTTAAAGTTGAAAAATATTTAATATTTGTAGAAGCGAGTGGTACATTTTGTAGGGCAATTAACGTAATGTTACCACAAATGTATTATTCACTTTCACAAATACCGGTATTTTGTTAAAGTTGAAAAATACTCTCATTTGTAGAAGCTAATGGTACATTTATAGGGCACGTAAAAGGACTATCCACAAATATAGGTGTTCTACCGTAGTTACAAAATACCAACATTTGAAGAATTGAGAGATACATTTTGTAGGACGAGAAACATAATGTTACAACAAAAGTACCATTCACTTTCACAAATACAGATATTTTGTTAAAGTTGAAAAATACGTAATATTTGTAGAAGCTAGTGGTACATTTGTGGGGCGTGAAAATGGATGGTTACCACAAATGTACCACTCGTACCTACAAATGTAAATATGTGGTGTATTTTATTGGGCAAGCAATACTATACTGCTACAAATGTTTCACTCGCTTTTAAAAAGTAGGTATTTTATTGAATTTGAAAAATGCTAATATTTGTAGAAACGGGTGGTACATTTTGTAGGACAAACAGTATGATGTTACCGCAAATGTTCCGTTCGTTTTTATAAATGGAGGTATTTTGTTGAATATTAACATTCGTAAAAAACGATGGTACATTTATAGGGTGCATAGATAATGTAAGTATTCTGTTGAAGTTGAAAAAATAGTTACATTCGTAGAAGGGAGTGCATTTGTGGTAATATAGCGTTGCTTGCCCTGTAAAATGTACCACATAATTACATTTGTAGGGCGCTTAAATAGATGTACCATTATGTGGTACATTTTACAGGGTGAGCAACTCAATATTGCCACAAGTGTTCTATTTGTTTTTACAAATGTAATATTCTGTTGAAGTTCAAAAAATACTTACCTACATTTGTAGACACGAGTGGTACATTTGTAGGGCGCCCAAAGGCACTGTGACTATACAAAATATGCTACCAACTCCTATAAATGTTGGTATTTTGTTGCAGTTACAAATGTAGAAAAATACATAATCAGCAGTATGTTTTTCTATTGTAACTGCAACAATACACATAGTTTTAGAAGCGAGTAGTACATTTTGTAGGGCGAGCAACAAATCGTTATACTCACTGAATCTGAATTTTTATAAGGTAAAGATGATAATTGATAAGTTGCAAATATGAACCATTATTTGTAACATTATTGTTTACTTGAAGAAAAAGTTTTTGAAAACTGAATTGCTGAAAATATTATTTATGCGTAGTAGCTACATATAAACCTTCTACTACAACGAAGATTCAGCATTTTTGAATCAGAATTTGAAGCATTATGATTTGTTA
Organism: Phenacoccus solenopsis; assembly: GCA_009761765.1. Lineage (NCBI taxonomy): Eukaryota > Metazoa > Arthropoda > Insecta > Hemiptera > Pseudococcidae > Phenacoccus > Phenacoccus solenopsis. The sequence continues at coordinate 11,684,324 of CM019752.1, forward strand.
TAAAAATTCTAAATGCTTACATTTGGGTGCCTAGGTTCAAACGTGATTAATGAAGATTAGTAAATGGTTTTTCACACGTAATATGGGATATTAATCGGAATCAAATATCAGTGTAGTTACCAAAAGCCAAAGATTGACGTTAAAACAATAAAATGTGTATCAAATTCAAATATTAGTATTCGAGTATTTCGAAAATTTTCAAAGAAATTCTAAAAAAATTCCTCGACAAAACATACCTTAATCATTTTTTTAGCGACATTTCACATACGTGTGTGACTCTATAAATTTTTGAAATAGCTAAAAAGTGAACCTCCTACTACCAAACACAAAAATATGTGAAACTTCGTTAATTTTTCAAATAACTCGAGTGTCACCCTCATCCTTTTATCTATCATTTAAATGCCCTTGCCTTCATTTAAGTCATAAACCAAGGAACTACGATAGGTAACTATATCAAAAAATATGATATTTCCTCTCACAAAGAAATGGATGAAGAACTATGAGAAGGGAATGTGCAAATGCGAGATCCATAATCCTATGCTAACGGTAGGGATCAAAACTAAATAACTTAACAACATCCAGTGTGACAAATACAAGTAATTTATGCGAGAAATGAGATTCTTATTAAAGCCTCGTGATTTTTCCATACTTATTTCTACTAGTTAATAGATAAGACAGCTTAATTATTCAGCTCGAATGTACACAGTTAATGCATTAGCTTTACTCATAAGGTTTGTTTTTCATAGTAATTACTTCCACGTACAGAGGTATGGTAAGCATTTCGATAAAATTTACTGATAGATAATTTGCAGAAGAAAGAAAGGCTTTTTTGATAATTACCAAGATACTAATGAGTAAAAAGGTTAGGCGAGACCTCTCTAGGGCACGTTAGTATTTTAAATTTATTGACTATTAAGTAATTAAGAATTACTCATAATCGATTAATACCTGAATACAATTATGTATATGAGCCTAACGCAAAGATACTTTCACCACCAGTTAGAGTGCTCAAGTGAAGGAGGATGATAGTTTTACTGAACGGTAGTGTTTTCAAAATGAAAATCTAAATGAGTAATCATCAAAGGGATTGTTCTTTCATAAAAATATCGTTCAGTAGGCTTCTGTATCGACATGAACGCGAGACTTCATACCACGATCCATTCATCCGTCATTTCTCATATTTACGATCAAAGAGGAGAATATAGCAACGAAAAAGAAGCCGAGTAAACCTCACGCTAACGATGGGTGTCGGATATATTAAATCAACTAGAACGAACGGTATTAAAAACTATTAGCGCGGTGGAATACGTAAGATGAAAAGTGGTTTCTTGGATACAATGTAAAAGATGCAGTTGTCGCCGTTGATTTATTGTTGCAGTACCGATGTCTTCGCAAGATTTATCGAACATGCTACTCAACCGTACATGGATTCCAATAATATGTTATTCGAGCGCGCTACCTTCCTGTATATTTGGTATTCGTCGACCATCGAAATAATTGTAACGCTCCTGTACATCCCACATCGGTGCTTTTTGAGCAACCCTGATTGAAATTTTTTGAATTCAATTATACCGTTTTTAGCCAGTTCCAACCATGCAATCCGTGTTCCGAAGATAATAAACCGCCACTCTGCAGTAGGTAATTTACATAGATACAAGGTGTAGCACAAACACAGAATGCCCACAAATAGCGGGTTTAATAAAGTAAACGCGAATTATCCGGTCTTCTGGTCATATATTAGCTATGGGTACTACTGTAATAGAATTGCAAATACTTCACAACCTCTTGTAACTCGTACGTCGGAATAAACCAATACACAATATCGATATCTTCACTTAAGAAGTCATTCAATTGTAAACGAGTATGTTTGAGATGCAGGTCGTAAAGAGGTACATTACATCGTAAAAACCACATCCGAAGTCATTAATATTTGCATTGTTACATCTGCTCTACAAACACGTGACCACTAATTACCGCGCTCTTTGATCATTCCTTTTTTCCAGCTGTAAGTGTGATTCTTTTAACACATTTAACAAATCTCATTGTGAAAAACTTAAGCGGTTTTTAATCTTTCAAACCATCCGGCTACTCGCCATGCACGTGGATAACGTTTAAACCACACGAACTAGCTGGATGCATTTTCATAGTACATTTCATACAGTGAACTTCAAGTTAATAGGACGCTGATACGGTTCATTATGTACATAACGGTTGTCATTGTCTAGAGGAGGGAAAATTTTACGAGTTTTTTCATTACCACAGCGATTCCATTCTGTGGTGATTAACTATAGGTTTCTTTTTTCCAAGATTTGGGGCAGGGAAATTCTAAATATAAAGCGTAAGTTCTTATAATACTTGTTAATGTTCAGTTTAATGCAATTAGTTATTGTCGATGATTATGGCATCGGTCCAAAATGATTTTTGCATACAAATAGTGCAGTTTTACTGTTTAAACTGCAACTCTGAAATTCCTCGCAATAAATTTCAGGCAGGAATATTCTTGCCTTGAATACCTTCACGTTTAATTATCAGGTTAAACCTGGCTTATTCAAATTACTTTCATGTTATTACTCGTGCGTACGGTAAATGGAAAATTTTACTGACGATCTTTTCAGCGAAAAAATTCGAGAATGTTCGTATGTAGATGAGAATATTATTCATTTTCAAAAATACCCGCGACACATTACTGGAGCTGAGTTTTTAATGGAGGTTTGATGAAATTTTTTTCTTAATGCCCATAAATAGTACAGAAACTAAACCCCACTAATCCTTTTTAAAAATAGGTAAGAAGCTGAATTTACTCGTTGGAATTACATGAGTCCATAAATATCAAATTTGAGTAATTTGAAGTTGCTCAGGTCTTACTCAAAATTTTGAAGATACGTCATTGCATGTGCATTTTGAACCAAAGTTAAAGAATCATATTTTAGTTCCAGACTAATTCTGTAAACGAAGTTTGAGATTTCCAAGTACATCTGATCACATGAGAACGATTCATAAAATTTTCAGACTTGATTGATTCTTTCCTTCGACCCAAGTCATTTTTCTTTCTTACTCCCCTTCAAATCCACCTAGAAATCTGCAATTTTAAAGTATCAGTCGCTCAGGCATATTCTGTCGTATAAAACCATAGTAAACATTTGCGGACGTTTTGTTTACCCGCAACAAATTTTGAAAACCATCACCTTTCTCCCTCTTCCCCTTCAACGTCATCAGTGGAATAACTTTGGGAATGTATCATAGTTATTTATCCTCAGTTATACTATGAGTCGATATCGATTTATCAATTTTGATCTATTTGAGGCTTCTCGCATCTTCTTCAACTTTTAACCATCCGCCATTATTGATCCATTTTGTTTCAATTTGAAGAGGTCATATTTTTCTCTACAACTAAGTACATATTGTGCGACCAACTGATCTTCGCACCTCTCAGCGTGAAATTCCCCACTTATAAATATAGTGTAAATTTTTTCATTTCTTTTGGTGTTTTATACGATACTAAATGATAAAAATTATCGTAATATTTATTAAATAAATCATTTTCTCATTATCAATTGATTTCAGTCTATTTTATCAAGCATCAGTGTTGCCAAGTGAACTAGAGTAATTAATTCAACGTTGAATAAAGCGAATAATTTGATAAATATCGTTCAGAATGGCTGAAAAACCAAATAATTGAGTTCCTATTTCTTAATCCAACAAAAAACAACGAGAGAAATTGAATTATTTGAAGTTTTTGTTTTTTTCAACGAGGGAATTTGGCGCTGACGGGTGCAAAGATCAGTTGGTCGCACGGTATATGAAATTTGAGTTTTGTAGGTAGATTTAGGTGGATAGATAGATATAATTTATTTGCAGTGTACTCTATGGAGTCATCACAATGTCGTAACACTACTTATTACATATAAAGACAAATAATGATTTAATGAATAATAAATAAAATAAAATAAAAGAATAAATAAAAAGCGTAATCACATCATGAGACAATGGTATACCGTGTAAAACGCACCTATACTGTCAGCCATTCTCCGAATTCCCTTTTGAAGATTTACTACGTAGAATGAATTGCTTTAATATGCTGTGGGAGGGAATTAAAAATTTTTGCCAACACAGTATCTATACTATCATGATGAAATTCTGTTCTAAATTGATCAAGTTGTTAGTGAGGAGGTAGTGGACATTGCAGAGATTCCATGACTGAAAACCCCTCAAAAAATTGGGAGTTGCGAAATCCTCAATGATTAAATTTACATTTTACTACCCCATAAAGCAATAACATCATAGTATGTTACTCAACTAGTATTGGCATTAGTCATTTTAATAGAACATTTTTTGTAGGAAATTTTCCGAAAGCAAGTATTCAATTTTTTTCGTTTCCGTAGTCTCCTGCGAATTAAAAAAATGATAATATGAAAAAACTCACCTCGGACATTCACCTTTCCTGAAGTTACGGCTTTACAGGAATGTTCTTGATTTGCTTTGAATATTAAATCAGCGCCGTCCTGCAATAGTACGAACATACTTTAAAGAACCATATAAGTAAATAAGTCGTACCGGCTAATTCTAATTCAACATGTTTGGAAGCTAGAAATTTATTAAACTACGATACTCGAAATAAATGTAATTAATTTTCGTAACGTTTATGGCCGTTTCTTGACTTTAAATTGTCATCTTGCTGGGCTATTTTGCATAACCGAGCGGTCGCATAAAGCGCATCGATGATTATTTTGGCGTGCTTAGAAACGCTTTAGAAGTTCAATGACTATAGAGGGAGTGCGATGTTCATCTTCGTGGTAGGTTCGTTCGAAAAATCTAATCGAATCGATAAATAAAATAATCGCGTAGGTTCGTCGGTGAGTCTAGTAGATTAAATTTTACCATCGATTGGTCTACTAGGTGATTTGAATTCGATGGATTTCACGAGAAATCGAATGTTTATAAGATAGTTAAAAAATAATAGGTAATAAGATTTGGGGTATGCAAAAGTAATTTTCAAAGGGATGTATAAGGGTGAAATTAAAAATAAATATGAATAAGAAAAATTTAAAATTCTTTATCTATCGATTAGGAACGAGAAAAAAGTGTAAGCAGACAGGCTGCATTAATGGAGCTGAATTTTCAAAAGAACATATCAAGAGTAAAGACTATAACACATTTTCATACCAATACCCAGCAATGAAATTGTAAGCCTCTACTTATTTCCTTCAAAGGGAACTGAGAAATTAATTCAAGATAATTATATAATATTTCTTGCCATGAATAATTACATGAATCTATATTCATTAAACTGAGACCTTCAAAGTATCCTAAAATTTTGTCCCATCCCCATTTAAGCATATTTCAATTTTACATTGAAGGGTAGTATGTAGTTCTAAAGTACTATTTACATACGAATGTAAAATTACCTGCTACGTTTTAATAGGAGAGGAGAACAATTCGAGAAATTTCATGACCTACATATGATACCTATTCTTTCAGAAATTCATTTTTAGTTCACAGAGTAAGCTAAAATTGAGATATGTTAATAATTCGAGTAACTAAAATTATTAAGCCTTTTGTTCAATTCTAACGCATTTTGAGAACAATATTCCTCCTTCTCCCCCCAAAAACCCAGATTAGGATGAATTTAGAATTTTGTATATTTCTTAGTTCCAGCAACCATAAAATTCCATATTTTCCTGATTTGAGTTATTATTCTCTTCAAATTTTCTTCAAACTTTGAAATCCATTAAATTGAAAATGTCATGTTGCAATCTCCAACTAATCCTAAACATAAAATTTGGGTTTTATAAATAGATTTTTTCAAGACATATGATCGATTTAAGAGATTTCTTAACTCAAAACTCCCTCAAATACTTCAGACATTCTAGACATTTGAAGAGGAATAACACTGTCATCACATTAATTTTTGGTGAAAAGTATGTAGTTGGTAGTGATTCCATAAAAACAATATTAATACTCCTACAGCTACGACGCGTGGTCCCATATGGGCGTTCGAACACACCACAGACTGAATGAGTCGTGTTCAAAGTCATTTTAAAGATGAATAGTAGCCCGCAGAAAAAATAATATGCAACATAATTTATAGGTAATTTAATGTAGAATAATTTGTTATAGCGCAAATTATCACGTAAAGATTATGAAAAATGAGAAAAGTAAAAAAACATGCTTTTTGGGATCACTGCGAATTTTAATAAAAATCAGGGAAATATCCAAAATGACTCATGATATATTCAGAATGCCTGGATTACAAAAATTTAATTTTTGATTTGACCCTTTCCACATCCTACCCCATTATCTTGGAAAACTGCATTTTTTAAATGTTAGTGTCCACCATCAAATTTTCCAGTCTCTATAATCCCTCGAAATTTGGTGAATTTCGGCTTCGATTTGAAAAACAGAGAGAAAATCCCTTAAAATATTCTTATGAACATCTTAATAAATTTTTAAGTAATTTTCACACATATCTAGTAAAGGGGAGGGGTAAGGGGAAAAATTTAAGGCTCTCTCTATTATTATTTTTTTTAAAGGTGATGGTCACATTAGTTGTTAAATCACCTCAAAATGATGACGTCATAAAAATTTCAGCCTTTCAGCTCAATTCTTGGACTTACCAAGATACAGCCAAATTTGAAAAAATTTTCAAAAATTAAAAAAATAAAACGAAACAAAAAAATGAAGTTCTAGGCCATGCCAAAAATTTTTTTTGTCTTTCAAAGCCATATTTTATCATTCAAAGCGTAAAAAAAATGCCAACTGCCCTATCTCTGAAAATTTTTTTTTTCAAAATACACTAATTTTCCTCATTTCTAAAAAATGAATGACAAATCGGCAATTCATCGGTCGCGTGTACAGCACGGACTCAATTTAGGCTTGTTTTGGACTCAAGAAGCAATAGGTTCGATTTTTATTCCATAGGGGTTTCTAAACCCTGAACTTTTTGAAACTAAAACATCTACAGTAAGTCATTTTAACACAAGAAAGAAATGTTTTGGGGTATTGTGATTTAAAAATCGAGCATATATTTTCCCTCTTTAGTCTAAAAAAGCCTAATTAACCATTCGTCGTTCATTTTTGAACATAATCGAAATTATTGCTTCTTGAAAAAAGTATAAAACGATTTACACGTCTAAATTTAAAAAAAAATTGGTGTTTAAAATTTTTTTCCATCTTTGAACGACAAAATATGACTTGCTAGGTAAAAAAAATGTTAATTGATCGAATACTTCTTTTATTTTTTTTTTCTGCGGCATGTACAGCTCAAGGCTAGTTTTTTGGAAATTCGAAAATTTTAAAAACTCATTTTACTTCACCTGGGAGGAGACCGAAAACTGAATTGGTGAGCTGAAATTTTTATGACCTTTTTTTGAAGTCATATAGAGCAATAATTGTTACTATTTATTTTCACTGTTTGAAAAAAAAAACCTAAATTCGTCCCATTCTCTAAAATGTCTATCACGCTTTCTGAGATACATAATAAATCACCTACTTACTTACAAACTTACATACTTGTATATATTTGTATTTATGTACACACATGTAGTAAAATTAACTGACTAATTCGCTATAAATGTCTTGAAACATGAAGATATGATGTCCTTTAGCCTGACTCCTCCTTCTCAAATAAGATATGCTGTAAATTATAATAGCTCAAGTTTTCGTTAAAAACTCAATCAAAAAATCGGCAATAACCGCACTTCAGTCCTTATTTCAACTTTTTTTGGTTGAAAATATTTCTAATACCTAATTCATCAAAATAAGTATAGCTGGTAAATTTGTTAGCAAGCAGATCTTTTTGAAATAAAACCTGGAGTGGGAGCATAATTTCACGTATAAGTCCCTAGCGTTTCTTATTTCTCAAAAACTCCTAAATCCTTCACTAATATTCAGAATAAGAGTGGAAGATTCGATACACTACATGCATCATACAATTCAAAAATATATAGTTTTATCACTGGTGTTTCATCGATACCGTTATCAAGGTAACCGAGGACATCTAAAGTTCTAAAGACCACTAAGAACTACAATGATTATAACTCATTGAGCGATCTAGTGGAAAATCATTTCAAAACCACGTGCTCTGTGAGTAGGTAAACTTGTGAATGAAGGTGGCGTAACTCAAAGCCTAACATATCGAAAGATTCACTCCATTGAAGAGCGAATGCCAATAGACAAGATCGTTTGTTATATAACCAGTCAACATATTTGAATAAAACACATATAAAGTATTTTACTTTCCATCGCCACAACGTTAACCGAATGCTATATCGTGTTGACGTTACGTAGAATTTAAGGTCGCCATATTTATTCCAAATCTAGGTTCTAATTCCAGGGGGTATAGCGAAAAAAATTCGTCTTTTACACTTAAAACCGGTTTCGTCGTCTACAATTTATGGGTTAGAATGAAATTCTGAAAATCCTCCACGAAAATCGTTTTCTGATAAATACGAATTAGTATTGAGAGTTTCGATCTACTATTTTTTCGGACCTCCGAAGTATACCAATTATTTCAATTAGCAGATAAAAGTTAACATACGATTTGGTTATGTAAATTGTAATGGGCATGCGCAAAAGAAAAAACACCAAGGTATTTGCATATTTTTGCAATTAATTCCATACGTAGTGATTCGTTGTCGCCCAATGCAACATGTAAATTGTACTTTTGGCTGCTGACTAAATTGCAATGTAAATTCGCCCATTATAAGACCGGATATGGAATTGCTTAAAATGTATTCCTTCGTGTTAAAATATAATTGCCAATCCCATCACTGACGAAGTGATATAGTTTGGCATTGTTTTTGCGAATACCTACTCGGTTCTTAAAACGGTAGAAAGGTGCGACATCGTAAACATTTCCAAAGCATATAACTGGTTCTCGAATCTCTCGGTAGCTGATATAATCTGATACATTGAGTTGTTAAAAAAAAAAAGCTACACGTATGCACGATTTGAACGAGTTGAGATTTTTTTGAAAGTTCGAATTATCTAGTAATAAATTAATCGTAACAAATCGCCTAAATAAGATGCACAATGCACCTAAATGATATTTAATTTGAAACGAGTTCGAGATGTTAATTTAAGTTACCCTAAAGGTTACCCGAATCTCGAACGTAACATTTAAATCGTGAAATCATTTCTAATCCGGTAACAGCTTCGTACAATTTCTTTCATCCGCGGATTAAATTAATTTGAAAGCTTGAACGTGATTTCGGCGGCACCGCAGTCGCGCCAACACGAACGCACCGGGTTCTAATCAAATAACAATAAGACACGCCTATATTTGTATTTTGAAACAACACTAAATCTATGAGTTTACCAGCAACGAGCAGAACTCACAAGTGGTCTGGAAAAAACTGGTAATCAGTGAGAAACAAATGGATTTCAAATAACGCCGCGTCTTTTATAACTAGGGGGCAACCTTTCTACTTTATTTCCTCTATGTAAATTATAATTACAATTTTTCTCATTTTCGTGCCCCTTTTTCGTAAGTTACACGTGCGCCATCGGTGGTAGCCACGTTGCTCGTTTATTCGTTTATTTTTCACAACTTTCCAGCGTCACGTTTTCAATTTTTATTTTGAAATATTTCTAATAGCTAATGCTCGAATAGCGAAAGTCGCTATATTAGAGAAAGCATTGGATGTAGCTTCCTCGAAAATTAAATATTACGTATCTTTAAGGTGAAGTTCCAAATGTCAATCTCGTAGCTGAATGCAAAACAGTAGATATTAAGATGAAATTACGCTCCACAGTTCAGAACATTAATGAGTCCTGCATAGAGAAAATCTAGCTTTGCGAAGAGAGGGGTGATAACAATGCACAAAATTTACTCAACTTTTAAAATTTTTCATTTTTAATATGATCAGACAAATAAAAGTCTGGGTCCAAAAAGAATTTCCTTTCTCATTTTCTGGCTGAGCTTGACCTCTTTTTTTCGATTATATATTACATTACATACTTCAACCATTACAATGATATAAGCTCGTATTAGAGGCTCAAAATGAAATCAAGTAAAATGTAAAAAAATACCTATGCGCATACATGGAGTTTGAATTATTTTAGAGCTTTCACATTCCAAGTTAGCATTTCTATTTTTCATTATTTTAGTGTCAGAACCTTGCAGAGAAAATTAGAACTGGAAAGGAAAGGAAGATGGATACAAGCAAAATTCACTACGAACATGACAACATCTTCCTCAAGAGCTCTAACGAACTCGAAAGAAGTTCGAGCTCAGGAGAAACTTTTCCTCCTTCCCTTCGGGTCTCTTTATTGCTATTTATATTCAATACTGAGCATTTTTAAGTAATTTTTTTATTTTTTGAAATTTATTTAAACGATTTTTCGATGTTTCTGATTCACATTTGGGCAAGGAAAGTCAAATCTGGATCAATTGAATTTTCAAAAATTTGCCAAAATTTAAATTTCAACGTAAAGTTCTTGAATTCTCAACATGAATGTTCGTTCTCCTCATCGTTTGTACATTTAAAAAAAAATTGTTTAGTGGTTTTTAGGATTCGAATATTAACAAATTTTAGTCAACTTGTAACTGGTAGTCACATAAAAAAATAAATCTATATATGTTCAAATTGTAAATGCAGCTTTTTTTTTTAATGACCTATTCTCAAGCCCTTCCAAAAGATTCCCTCCTCACGAGTTCTTGTGTTTTTTTTTTTTTTTTTTTTTCGTTAAAAAAAAAAAGAAAGAAAGAAAAACATAATTATAACTCAGTTTTTGAGAATGCAAATTTTAAATTTTTCTACACCAAATTAGGCCCCCCCTCCCCCAAGACAGAATTGCTATTATGTCATTATGTGATCAAAAAGTATTTATGTCTTCGAGAAAATGTTTTTCTTTTTTTTTGCCTTTCAGATTTCAATTCTTATGGTTTTTATTACATTATTATAATTATTTCTTTCCACTTAAACTCTCACTGTTGCGTTTGAAGTCAATAAATGGAGATAAAGATACATAATTATGTCGTAACGCACGAGATAAGAAGGAAAGATATGAAATGAAGGTCATTGAAAGGAGAGGCAAAGAGAGGAAATTGCCCATGGTTTTGATTTTCCAAAAAGACTTGAACGAAGCTAAAAATCCAAAATTTCTATTTGAATGCTATAAAAATTGAAAAATATCCAATAATTGAATAAATAAGTTGAAATATTTAAAAAAAAAAAATAGCTCAGACAAGAAACAAAAACATTTAGTCAAGGTCACTGAAAGGAAAGGTAAAGAAAGCATTGTGTTTTGTATCCTGACTTTTAGAAAAGCTTGAATAAAGCCTACAACACTACTGCCACTAACGTCTTGACTCTCCTACAATGATGCGGCCTCCTCTTTAAAATCTAACCATTTTAGAAGTGGCGTAATAACCAAAGCAGTTTAAAAAAAAAAGAGGGGCGAAGAGGGAAATGTCTACAGACACCTCATTTTTTTGTGAAAAAAGGTTTAAAGAGAGAAAAGATTCTGAATTCTTGCTCCTATGAACAAAAATTCGAAAATATTCAAAAATATTTGAAAATTAAAAAATGTTAAAAATAAAAGTGTTCAAAAATGAAAAAAAAAACAAATTGAAAATGTCTCAAAATGAACATATAAAACTCAAAATTTTGAAGAAATTGAAAAAAAGCTAAAAATCAATAAAATTTCAAAAATAAAGAAATATAACCAAAAATTGAAAAAGAAACCGTAAAAATTGAATATATTCGAAATCGAAAACATTCTGCAAAAATAAAACGAATTTCAAAAAAAAAAAAAAACTCTTCTTAAAAATGAATTATGCTTGCATTCACAACACATTACTTTAAATGGGCCAAAGTAATTTCTACCACCTAAAAAGTAATAAACAAAAAAAAAAAATCGTGAAACCCTCAGTCAAAAATGGCATATTTACAACCCCAAATTGGTTATAGGGACACAGACTATGGGGCTCTTACAGAGTCCAAACTAAATCCCATCAGACTCTTTTGGTGGAAATGAGGACACTTCGAAAGGAAATATGTCAGAGATGAAAATTATGCAATGTTTCCAACCTTACCATCCACCAACCTCTATGCAATGAAGGTTCCTATTTTCTACAAATATTTAAAACCAGAGAAAATTATTTATAAGAATATATTAGTCAATGTTAATGAATTTTTTTGGTGCAAGGATCTCACTTCTTCTACCTCTCCCATATTAATCGAGACACCTTCCTCTACGATCTAAGTAATAGAATAAGGTACTACTAAGTAATCAGGAAACTTGATCTGCGATTTAAAACAAAAAAAATGTGTAGCATTATCACACCTACCCTCTTTTAATTGAGGTTCCAGCCCTTTTAAAGAGAGTGTAAGTATTCGAAAATTTAGAGAGTATTCAGCGAGTAGGTACAACCAGTGTACTTTCAGGAGTTTAGGTTGCCACTTGCTTGAAAGCACTGGTGTCATAATTAATATTTAAATACGTATAGAGAGGGCGAGCGGCGTATAAACTTATCAAAACTCTCGATCAGTACACATTTGAAAGTAAATTTACAAAGAACTGTAGGGATGTGTAGTTGCATAAGGCAAGCAAAAGAAGAATGAAAAAAAAAATACAAGTTTTAATTCGTTATGTTTTTGTATTGCCCAGCATTGCGGCATATTCTTCGATCGCTTAGACGTGGCGTAAGCTGATGCAATGGCTCGAGGTGTTAGATTTCGTAAGTACTACCACAATTAATAATTACTACATAGATTGAAATTCGTGTCATTAGAACGCAATCGAACTATCGTGGTGATGAAACGGATGGAATACTCGCAGGGATGTAAATTTGCTCATAGGAAGCTATTAAAAGATAATTAAACATTTCAATTATCTTCTCATTCCGTTTAACCTTCTTCGATGGTATGATTCAGCGACCGCGAAACAATAACGGAAACGTTTGCTTCCTTCACCGTTAGGTTGGCGAAAAGTTGAACAAGGATTAGCAAAAATCATAATACTTGTAGATAATAATTATCAGTCATTCTGGTCGATATAAATGCTCTCGCGTGCATTTTTAACCATCAACAGCATACGGCTCGATAACTGGACATTTTTCCAACGAGTACGCACGTTGGTATTATTTGAGAACGAATGATGGAAACTTTTCGATCGGACTAGACAGGAGCGAGAAAATACTTAACGACGTCCGGAACGCATTTAAATTCAGCCCAATTGGAAGACGAAATTACACAGATATCGACGATCAGGGGTTCATTTTGTCAACAATTATTCGGTAGAATCATTCGATAATAAATGCTTTGAAATAGACGATAAAAGAAGGCCCGCCCGCGGCCACATAAACTACCATATTAATGATCATTAAGTAGGATATAAACCAACATTTTTATTCTACTCATTGTATACAATAATCAGATACATTTCGAATTCATACCAGCAACGTGGCAACCTATACGAATGTACGCAATGATAGAGTAATTTCGTAAATATGGTATCAGCGAGTAACATCGCCGTATCAATTTACACGTAGGGGTTTCTCAAACAGCCAACCACATCCAAAGGATAAATCGGCTGACCGACAGTGTACGCAGTTTTATTGTGACAGTTATTACAATATAAAAAATACGTCAACTTCAAATGAAACCGGATTCGTGAAGAATTTCGTCTCAGGTGTTGAAAACTATCGGAATCAATTCGCCGGAAAGCCGAGACCGAATAGACGTGTTCGGTAAAGTTGTATCAAGTTTATTGACCAGCCCTGCCGCCATCAAGATTCGAACAGAAATCTTTAAAACGTTGCAGTCTACCAACGACCCACAAACCAGGCACCTAGACGATTTCCTACGTACTTCTTCGATAATCCGTCATCGTGTATCGTTTCTTCGGTGAACGATTTGGATGGAAAATCATACCGAAGGTATTTCGTTTATCGGTACACTTTCGATGATAATTGATGATTTTACGCGTATAGGTGATATAAATTCTGGGCGGATTAGCTTCACGAGCAGGTATTGGGATTTTAAGGGGCCGACAGGTTGTCCTTTATTACCGGTAGTTATTGATTTTCTATGTAAAGAAGTTTTTTCCATCATATCGAATTTTACGTTATAATAAAATTAGCATAATAATATTTCATTTGAATACATAGCTGCTACCGAAAATGTACTTTTGCCAAAAAATCTATCCCAATGTTCTATTAATTTGGAATCAAAAATGAAGGAAATCGTGGCACAAGTATCCAGCGTAATTAATACCACTTTCGTCATCCTCAATAGTATCCTCAATTTCACTGAAACGCCCATCACGAATGCGTGATCTTAGTACCATGTAAATTATTCCAATCTCAAGAAAATCTTCTAATCAACGCAGTAATACGGTTAAATTTAGCTATGATTTATTATAATCGGCGAGAATTATGACGACTTCCTCGAGGACGAAAAAAGAAGTTAAAAGCATAACAAATTAAGCTTTTAAAACTCGTTGAAAAAAAAATTGAAAACTAGACTATACACTCTTATTGATGATACCGACGCGAAGATTTATCGAGACGAAGGGGAAGAATAACGCCGAAGAAACCGCAGATACATTAAGAACGACAGACGGTGTTCTTCAAGACATTTGGTGCTAATATGGGAAATATTTAGTACCACATTTGCCCTTGTTTTACGACAGTTTAATTTTTACTTAATGAAATCAAGCAATAAAAACACAACCACGAGCGTACCATTGCTGAGCTCAATTTGGTCTTCAATTAATTTCTATCTATAACAGATTCTCCTATTATTCAGCGATTCTTAACTAGAACATAAATACATAATTGGCGCATTTAAAAAAACATCAAAATATTCATAAGTGAGGAAATAAATTTTCTCAATGAGGAGTATGTTGGAAAGTACAAATTTATTAATTTTTTTAAACAATATTAAACAAGTCATTGTAGTCCAAGCAGAATATTCTAGATATCCGGAGACCTCCTTTGCATTCCAATTAACCTTACTCCTTGAATTCTTCAATCACGCACTACATATAGCTGATAAGCTTAAAATAACGATAATACATGAACACTAAATAAAAAACCTTCATTACACAATTCACTTGAACATAGCCCCAATAGACAGAATAGACTGATTACCGAACAAGTGTCAAAAGATAAGCGAATAATTGACTTTAAATGATTAATACTACAATCAACAATAAATTTCTATTATTACCGGGGATAAAAATATAACATTGTTTATATCTTTGGAAAGAAAATTTCACCGGCTAAAAAAAAGTCATTATGAATTTTCATCTGAATGCCTTTATTTTCTCGTAAAATTGGAAAAACGAAATTGCTCCCATTTAAATCAATGTTAAATTTTATTCAGTTTTACCTTCTCAGAGATTCCACTATAATCTGCTAGAGGCCAACACTTTCGATGCCCGGCCCGAATATAATTAGTTCAAAAATTATCACCAAGTGCGCCACAATCGAAAAGACACATCTCTGATTGGTGGCTGAAGTAACAACCAATGATGAGTTCAGTTATGCACGCGGAAAATTCAAAATAACCAATCGAAATTGAGACTAGATCACAAGACCCTACTCTGATTTTTTATTTAATTTTTAGAGTGCATTAACTCAGTATTCTATAATTTATAAAATTTTGTCAAATCACTTAGTTGCACGGCGTAATATCCAACGAAGTTACGATGGATTATTTGATTCATTTATATGAACGAATGAGTAAGGTAAGACAAATTGGATGGGTACATTACTCCATTTTCGAAAGATTTATGCCTAATGAAATTCAGGAATGCAAAATCTTAACAAAATCGGTTTCGATTTTTCTTTGAATGATATCGCTCCTGGTTCTGGTTTCTAATTATTCTCTTCAACGGTTTTTCATGTTTCACTTCTGCGAAAGGTTTAGGTTTTGTTCCACTACCGTCCCCAAGAACAATAATCATGCATAACTAGATGCGACCAAACAAAAACGAAAAAGCCACAAGCGAATTGGCATTTAGAGATCATACTCTAAGGTTTTTGTAGATCAATACATCGTAGAGTATGATCTCTAAATGTTGCTTGGGATGTTTTTGCTCGATTTCGTCCAATTATCATTATTTAATTGTTCTAAATAATATGATGCGTATTTGCATATCATAATTTACATATTATTAAGTATTAAAAATTAAGCTAAAAAAGCAAACTGTGGAATAGAAATGTTCAAATATTTTTCAGATGTTTGCAATAACTAAAACACGAGCGTCTGTTTGTAAATGTTATGTTGAGCAATTAATTCCTGAATTAGGGGTAAATTTTCGAAGTACTTTGAAACAAGTTTGAAATATGTGATTAATAGCGCGACAATCTATTACCATCCTAAATTAGTGAGAAAGGTTTCACTCATTAGATCGAATGTTAGTAATTATAATTTATCAGACATTTTATTAAATTAGGTAATTCTTTTTAGAGATGTCTGAATAATCAATCGTAATCCAACTTCTTTTTTTTAACGTAATAAAATTTAACCTTTGAAAATAATTGGTAAAGAAGCAAAACAACATTCAGTGTTCAATTTAAAATAACTCCAACTTGAAACTAAACAGCAACAAAGCTTTCTTAACAAGCCAAAAAAATTTAATAGGCTCATCCAATTTTACGCCAAAGGTGAACGATGTTTTCATCTCATCGTTGAAATAGACCTAATTAAATTCGAACCAAGCAGACCGAATAATTACCCGATACACAGTACAAAATTAAAAATAAAAGTTCATAGGCGCAAAATCAACGTACGTAGGCGTAACTACGCAATGCAAAAATTTTACGAGATGTAAACAAGGAATTATTTGTAGCATAAACAGCTAATTATTACTATCAAAACTACGTGTAATACTCGTAAATGTCGGTGAAAAATATACAAATGTCAAATAAATCAAAATATTACGCGAAAAAGCGCGTAAGTAGCTCATGCATAGGTGTTACGTACAAATTTATTAGGTACACATGGTAAAATTTTCTACGATATGATTATAATCGTGACCGGCTGATGAAGGGCGAATAACGTGATGGAACGATTACGTGAAGCGCTTTTGTTTATTAAACGATTAAATCGTATTATTCAACATGTGTGATATGTTCATCAACGATCAATTTTCAACTTCACCAGACCATCACCTATTTCGCAAGTTCAAGTTGAAGGCCAATGGAAGAATGTAATTGAAGAATTGCGAACGAAGCAATAGATGGCAGAAACCAACGTGAAAGAATTTCGATAAAATGAAGATGAGAACATGAAAAATGAATCTAGGATACCGACCCTTTGTTTATTTGAACACAATAAAATAAACATCAATATATCACGATCAAAGAGAATCGAAAACGGCGACGAAATTTCAGGGTTAATTGTTGTTCAAAAATCCCAAATAGTTTATTGATTTCATCGCGGTGAAGTTTATGTAGGGTCGTAGTGGTTAATTATGAATTTTGAAAACGCGAGTATTTTCTGTATGATCACAGATTCTATTTACTCTTCGCCATCAACGTGCCCGATGAATTTTCAATTAAACACATTTGTTCGAAAGATTTGACGTCTTTAAAGTTCTAGGTCAAGAGAACCATCGTAAGGAGTGTAATTATAGTAAAACTCCACTACAAATCGGCAGCTTTGTTAATGTGGTTTGTGACGTCAAAGGTGCAATGATTAGATGATGATACGCTTCATGTCCTGAAAATTGCTAATTCACGAGTGTTATTTGAAAAGTAGCTAAAATTTATACCCAAATAAGCATGATGGTCTTTCTATCTTTTAAATATAGCAATTGGATGATTTCAATATTACCAGCAGGTTATTTTTGATGATATGTTTCGTAGGCATTTAATTTACACGTGGGTCAGCGCTTATGCTTATTTTCATATCAAAAACAACAAAAAAGTACTTGTTTGCAAATACTCCCGTCTAAAACTGATGTCATAGTGAACGTATTGAAGGATTAAAAACGTGTATATTTATTTTACTGTAATGCACATCTGCGTATAATCAAAATCACCATCACATTCACATACCTATATCTAAATACCACATGTTATTATCAGTATTATTAACTAGAACTATAAATTCGACTGATTTGACGAAAAATTGTTTACTAAAGAGGAAAAAACACTAAAAAAACTCACTTGAACAACAATTATTAACCAACATATAAATATCTACATAATTATTGTTAAATTGATTGTTGTCTGTGTGACAGATACTATGAGCACTTGGTCATTGAAGGAAACTTGACACGACATCAGCAAAAGTAGTTGAACACAACGAGTTCATTCAGAACTTTCCAATAACTTCCACTACTTTATTACTGAGAGTTCAAATGCCTTATATATTTTCAACTACAAACATTTTTTCGAATTTTAATAATGTCATCTACTTATATTGTAGGCTATTATACATTATACTTCATCAATCCATCGATCTCATACACATTATAGACTGTTAGTATTCATACGTATGCGTATAATTATGTAGACCTAGGTAAACAGTTATAGGTGCACCTTGCATGCAACAACCAACAAGTGATTATGTTCAATTAGCTCCCGATCAGTTTTTCAATTTTTTGAAACAGTTTTTTAAAAATTGAAAGGATTATACGGTAATGTTGTTAAATAGAATATATTATTTATTAAAATAATTAAAGTAATTTTGAAGATGATTTCTAATTCAAAAATTGTAATGTGGAACTCATTGCAATGCTTGCAAGAACTTTCTGATGAAAGGGATTTTCGCGTTGGTGAAACCAGATCACTTGGAAACTTGGACACGCGATACAACGTATGCCCGAGTAATTTTAAAATCCTCAAGTAGCATAAATTTAATGTAGATATTAAGTATGTTCCTCATAGCTAATTTTGAATTATCATCACTTGTTTCAGATTCTTTTTAATCCTTTTACATTGTATGTATTAAATAATCAAGTAAATGGAAGTTCTATTATTTCTTGTTGAAGGAAGGACAGGTAATTTAGTAGGTCAATGCATCGATCATTTTTCTGATTGACTTTTACTTCATATATAAGGAATTCAAATTCCGAACTGAATAAATTAAAAAACACTGTAAAACTGCATTAGAACGAAAACCGATAAAAATTAGTTGAAAATGGCATCTTTAACGTTTTCGAAGCTAACATAATTCGACACTAAATTCGCGAATGGAAGTCGCATGTTAGCTCTATCAGTTCAGATGTTTAAACTTATTACAAAATCACTAACCGTCATTAATGAGTTAGCTTGGTACTCTACATTTAAGTATACGAAATTAATGAATATGGAACAACACGCAACAATGCATAATTCGCAGGCGTGTGGTTATTTCGATTACGGTACTGAGAATATATTCTGATCGTTCATCAGTAGCGTTGATCTGAGGATTAAAAATTTCATTTTTCAAGGTCTTCGCAAATTTTTTTTCTATTTATTTACGTAGGTATGTCTCTGTGAAAAAAATAATAAACTTTATCTGTTTTAGTACGTGTAATTTATTTCTTGCATAATATTACGGGATTACTAAGAACGGCGCTAAGCGATCGAGCAGGTTGTCAGATGGAAGATTTCATTCCGATAATACCCAACCTTGTAAACAGTCCACCAATTTTGAATAACTGTTGAGCTAGCGTTCTTTTTTTAATCTAAAAGTAATATCTGTGATGTATAACGTTCTCGTTGTATTTCGATACAATGAAAATGAATATTTTTAATTTTTCTATAGGATCTAATTTCAATTTAAAGCTTATTATCGAATGACATCACTTTTTATACATATCCACCGCATAATAATGCCTGTACAATAAGTAAGATTTGTTGCTTTTTTAATTACCAAATTCGAAATGAACTTTACCCTGAAGGATAAACCCTAATGGATATCTGATTACTCATTAACTCTTCGCGGTCGCTTCAAAAGCGTAGGTAGATACAAATTTTTGCTAAATTTATAAAACGTAATTAAGAATAAAAAAAAAATACCATTACTCTGCAGACGTTGCTAATATTGGCTACACTTCGCGGCGCCACACAAGCCACACCTGAATCTTGAAATTAGCTCATTTTGCTGCCAAACAAAATACACACAGTGTGCACAAAATTGCGAATGGAATAAAATGTGAAAAATGATTCGCAAATGTGTTACTCCTATTAGGATTATTCCGCACCATATAATAGGTTGTAAGGATTTTGTATGTATTTAATTATTGAAACAATCATTAACCGCAACACATGTCAAATTTAGCGACTATTATTTTTTGCATCTGTGCCAATTCAAAAAAGAAAACTGATTAAGTGTGAAGATTACGAGAAAACTATGTACTTATTAACTGAATTCAACTACTACATGCGTAGCGAATATCATTTACCAAGTTATGAACGTGTTTACTATAAAAAATAAACACTGCTTCTAAAGCTTTTAAACATGTAAGAATGATACGCATCTCTATTCATATGATTAAACAAAGAAAGAAAAAAAAAACGTTGTTCTTTTCGTGTTTCATAACGAAATCCATCTCATAAATTTTTTCAAATTTCGAACAGTTCAGCGCAAATTTATTGTTCGGAAAATTATACGTTCGTAATTTTAAAATTTATAACTTTTCACCAACGTTCACGCTTCGAAGCGCTTTAAATAATCAAACTTTTTCTTACACTGCTCGCTTCTCTAAACGAAGACGACAAAAACTAAGAAAGAAATTTTTAAGCCAACGAAACATGTTCATCGACGCGTGGTGAGTCTCTTTTGTCGAAGAAATTTCAATTTATCGCGATAAAATTTCACATATCAACGAATGAATAAGAATTTCTTTGGAACGGGATCGCTTTTCGAAAAAGCACGTATAAGTTTTCATATACGAGAATGCGAACAGAAAATTGGCGCCCGAGGAAGAGAAATTCTAATCTTAGATCGTTGACCTCGCAATTTAGGATATAGATGAATTTTTCTCGTTTAGTATTTCATGAGTCTTGAATTATAATGAGTTTTGAGAAATGCCATAGCCAAAAGAGCATCTACAAAGTTTTCATGCGAAATGTTTATCAGTGATTTTGAAAACTTGAACGAAAGATTGATTTCGTAAGTTTGCAAGAATATTGCATCATCCACCTAAGTTTAATGCATTATCTATTTGAAAAAAATATTAATTCGTATATTTTTGTTATGGACTAGTTTATTATTGGATTCGTGTTTCTAGGTAAATGAGTAAAAAGTAGCCCTCTTCTGGTGTCTATCTTGGGTGCATTACTGCGAATGTTCTGATCACGTATAGTAAGTATCTAGATCTACGAACATTTCCAGACACCATACCCTGATCCAGGAAAAACGGTTGGTTATGACATTCGTTTTAATTATTAGTACTTAATACTATGGCACGCAGAGAATAAATTGAAATACTGTTACCACCTACTAACTACGAAACGATTTCCAGAGTTGATTTGTATCTCATCAAACGACGAGTATTTTTTTTACATCGTGATTAATTATTGGGTCGAAAATCTCGTCGTTAAGTCAAGCAAAAAATTACACCAAAAATCGATTACCTCGCCAAGATATCTTTGCTTGGATTACAGATAACGTAACATATGTTCGAACCTTTTAACAAAAAAGGATATCTTTTCATATAGTATAATTTTTCATATACCGTAGTAAAAATGCGCTAACAAGGTTGATGAAGTTGTTTCCGGACCTGTGCCAGGTCTCAGGGCTATCCTCATTATCGTTATTAATTAACCAGAAAATGCGAAGAAATAGGTCAACAGACAATGTAGCAGATTTGTAATTCTCAAAATCTGTTTCAGTAGTAGCATCATCGACGAAGTAACGGCTCAGGTAACGCCGAATCCAGGTGGATTGGCTACTTGCGCGTTATTTCGAAACATTTTGCAAAGAACTGCCGATTGCCAATTTACGTGAAATGATGTAATTTATGATGGAATGCAGGTGCGCGTTAATGTAATTAATTTTCACATTCCTTTCATCGAGGAGAAAAATTCGTATGTTTATATGATTTAATTGTATCGCTTTCTGATGTCCATTTTAAGTATATTGGAATTCTTCGGTTGTATCAATTCTCATGAAGATTTCAATAAGGTTGCTTGATATAGATACAGTTTTAAAAAGCTGTATATTTAAGCGAGCATTTCAACGTATAAAGTTCGAATATAAGTTTGATACATTATTTATTCTGATTAAAAAAGCCTTAGAAAACTTTGGAAATTTTAAATTGCCTATTTCTGTCTACGTCGGTTGATAAATTTTCAAGTCAGTTCATTCGAAAGAATTTTCCTCGAGAAATCCCTCTTTATGAAATTTTCATTTAATATATTTTGTTTTATATTTCTGTTGTAATAGTCAAATAATTTTTTTAGAAACAATCATGCTGAATTATTGTTACCTATAATCGACTTTCATTCATCAGTGGCCAAAAAATGAACTTGTAGAAGGCCTAATAGTCAATATGTTGTGTCCTCAACTTGAAGTGTGGTTGATGGGCGAGAGGGGGATCTAACGGGTAAAAATTTGGTCCCGTAAGTGTATTTTGATTATCCTTGGGATATTGGTTTTTGAATGGAGAGGGTCTCAAAGATGGAAATTTTGCAATTTTCCTAACTTCCCTCGTGTTCGATGATGTACCAGCCTCCCTGCAAAATGTGATGTGGTCATTATTAATGGTCAAAAAGGAATGGAAGGATTCAATTTTTGTCAAATTTATTAAAAATAACTCCTTGAATGAATTACACAAAATTTCTCTGCAGTCCAACTCCCTTATGGGCTCTTATTCAGAGTGAAATCTCACCAAAAATAGGTTTTTCGTATTTGTCTCACATGATGTAACATTTGCGGAAATAATAAGCTGAAACAAAACTGATCTATTTTTAATTTCAAACAAAAACGGCTTCATTCATTTTTTGCATAAAGTGTTTCCGAAGACTAAAAAAGTCACTTATTAGCTAATTTTTGTAGAATAATGTTTTAACATGTTAATTCTGATAAGTTTTTCCCATTTATCTCGGTGTATATGAGATTTTCGATGAAAATGCTAATATATGAAATTATTCTGCTTTTAATATCCAATAAAAAAGGTTCAGTATATTTTCCTCATAAATATCATATATAAGGAGATAAAAGTGAAATATTTACCAAAATGAATATATTAAAACATTATCTTTCAAACGTAAGTTGAAAATTGGCTTGTTTGGTCATGGTAAGATAATCTATTTGAGAGAAAATATAATTTTTATTTTTTTGATAAATTTTTACCCAAGGTCAAAAATGTAATTTCTGAACTTATTTTTGAAAAATGTTTCATAATGTTTATTTTAGTATGTATTTCACTTCTACCTCCTTCTAATCGACGTTTATGAGGGAAATGGACTGGACCTATTTTGTCGGATATTGAAAGTAAAATAATTTCATGTATTAGTATTTCCATCGAAAATTCCATATATACCAAGATAAATGGGAAAAACTTATAAGAATGAACATGTTGAAACATTATCCTACTGAAATTAGCTAATCAGACTTTTTTAGACTTGGGAAGCACCTTATACAAAAAATTAATGAAACTTTTTTTGTTTAAAATCAAGAATAGATTAATTTTGTTCCTTTTCACTTTTCTTGTAAGTGTCATATCACACGAGATAAATGCCAAAAAGCAATTTCTGGGGAGTACATCCTTTCTGAAGAGTTTATGAGAGTTAGACTCTCAGGAAATTTTCGATGAATTCAAGACCTTACTTTTGACGAATTTTCAGAAAAAAGTAAGTCCTTCGAGTTATTTTTGACGATTGATGACGTTCACTTTAGATTTCTGATGGATGCTAGTATCACTTGAAACTTTGGTGGGGTTGAGGACATCATATAATTTTTATCTCTGAGAACCCCGTCATTCATAAAAAAAATATATCCACACATCCACCAAAAAGTATCAAGAGACCAAATTATATCGTTCGAGAGCCCATCCCCCATTCAACACACTTGAATTTGTGGATACATCTTACTTCGGTCTACGACTCATGATGCGAGTTAATTTTTCGTATAGGTAGTACATTTCTGAATCAATGAAACAAATCCTACACTCATTTCACAAAAGATACAAAAAGGCCGAAAGAATGAAAGACATACGTGTATTTCGCAGAAAATGCATAAACCTACACCAAGATGGATCACAATAGGACAATCCAAGAGGAATGACCGAAAAGGCTCGAAAAAAATCGACAGAGACGAGTGAAAATTAACAAAAGAACATCTTCCGTTCGCATGGTTTGTCGCTTTCTAAAAATGCGTTTCCAATTTAAAAATAAACATGGCTATTGGTGAAGATGTTCTTCGATTAGATGATAAATAATATCAAGCATGATGCATATTTTCGATGTCAATTTCTAGGGATTCGTTATGTATATGAGAAAAACTCGTTTATTAAATCTCATTAAAGTGCATACTAGGTGCATATATCTAAACATATAGCATCACTGACATGAGGTAATCTCACATCATCGAGTGTTACATGATTTCTCGCATTTCTCGTACATATTTGAAAACATTTGCGCGCATTTTTCCCGCCTTCAAGTAGAAACAAAATCAGTCGGCGAATAAAACTAGAAGCTTTTACGAGCACCATGTCTGTAACCATTAAAGAACAATAAAATCGAGCCGCTATAAATAAATGTACTTAAAGGGTCTACCGCTATTCTCATACTATTGGAATGTTTTTAAATACGTTTGAAAAAAAAAATGCATATCAGAGCTAAGTTAAAATCAGCAAGATGCTGAAAAGAACGATACGACGTTAGACCGACATTGCATTATTTTTAAATACTTATTAAAATTTCGACGAAAATTACTTTGACGGTTGAGCGCACAGACTTTGTTGTGGAGTGGGTTGAAATTGTCTTAGATTTGAATTGCATCGTATCTACGTGGTTCTAATTAACCTATTTACATTTCGTAGTAAAATACCGTTATAATGTTGTCTTAGATAATTTGTACTATTTTTTAACATTTCAAAAAAATAAAAACAATTTTTTTTTAATAAAAAAAAATCATAAGAAATTGCTGACAGAATTTTACACAATATGCAGGTCATTACGAGTTGAGTCACGAAATAAAAATTTCTCAAAATATGTTTTCTGCGAAGTCGAACGTTGTGATGACACTTACATAATTAAATAGGTTAGGTTATTTTTATTAGAAAAATGTCATCTTAAATACGACAATTTTCATCATATTTCATTACAATATAACTACCTCCTTTCACTCTATAGTCATTCCAAATTATTCGTAGCTTGTAAAATTATAACAAAAAAACTTATGCAAACTATAATACTCACGTGAAAATGAAAAATAATCGGCTGTTATCTCACGACAATTGCACCACCAACCACACACTCAAATAAATACGTACACTATATTAATACAATGAAAAATCAGAACTCCACGACACATTAGCACCGAAATAAAGTAAAAAAATTTCTACGAAGGATAGAAAAAAAAACACACGCGCTTCGACTTGGGTAAATATCGACCAAAGTTGCATACGTCGCTGATGAAAAAATTATAAAATAAAATAGCGATAAAAAGTACGAAAAGAGAAAAGGCAACGAAAACGAAAATTCGGTACTGAGAAGATATAGTAGAAATTAACAGTTCACCACCGAGAGTGTATTTCGCGAATGCCGATTCACGTTTTTAAGTTTTCTCGTGCGAAGCCGGCACCATCACACGATTTAAGAAGGAACGAAATCACCAAAGTAGTATGATAGTGTTGAAAACTTGTAGCCGAAGTAGCAGTTTTAGTGGTAGGTATTATCCCCACCAAGTAAACAACCGAACATAAATGCCAACACTTCTTTTATATTAATATCCTTGCCATTCTGCCGACTAATTAAAATTAATATTTTCACAGGCCTCCGGATCCGGAAACACTACCGTAGATTGGGGTGTTGCGAATTTTTATTCGTGGAAATTTCCTGCATCTGTGACGTCACATAAAATTCTTATAACGGTTACAATTTGTGATTCGGCCTTCGATTATTCGACATGACCTATGGCTTCGATGTATTGAAAGCAGATTGTGTATGGCGTGAAAATGAAAAATTGATAATAAAAATTAAACGTCGAAAAATTCGATGCAATTCGCAAATATTTGAGCAGATTACGTTTTTGCTTCCTTAAACACTAAATAATGTGGTCGTGAAATAAAGAAAGGTTGAATAGGTTCTCAAAACTGTTTTACAATGATTCTTCGTACAGGTGAGTAGAATACAATAAGTGGACAATGCCACCTTTGTTGCCTGGTTGTTGCTGTAGTCCTAAAATGACTGTATTGTAGGCATTTCTGAGAAACGTAGTTTTTAAATTTATTTTGCAACGAATGAATGAAAGATTCATTTTAAGGTGTACCCATCACAAGAATATTTAAAAGATTGGCAAATTTCTTTTGTTAGCTATTATCGATGCATGTGCTGAGAACTTGATAATTTTGGCGCGATAGCGAAACTGTGCAGATTTCGACCATTAATTAATATGCGATCTTGACTCTTTAAGCTTCGTGATAAGTTTGAGAGGTTATTGGGATGGATTGCCCAAATTTGTAAACTGAACTGAACTTTGAACTTGAATCCAAATTAAAATGAACGGAACTGAACTTGGATTATCTTCAAAGTCAACTTGATAGTTTTGAGCATGAATTTTTCCATTAAACTTGCTCATTTTTTTCTTTTTTGTTTTAACGAAGCATGTACAGGTACAAGGTTGGAAGCGCGGGAAGAAATCAAACTGATGTCATATGATGCCGGAAAATGAGAAAAAGTAGAGGACTCTGTTCATAGACGTATCATCTTTGAGATGGAGAGGTGAGGAGGCTGAACGATAAAATCTGGCGCGAATATGTAGATTTATATAGAGGACATAGCAAAAGAATAAGTAGTTCACACCATGTTAATGTATTTTATTCTATATCGAATCAAAATTCTCTATTTCACAAAAGCACGAAGTAAAAGCCAATGATGCGATGAGTATACTTCGCAGACGAGCAGCTCTTCAGCACCGATTTTAGAGGGCAGATTTTTTTTTTCAACTGTTTTTGAAGATGACCAACTTGTAGGTTAAATAAATCATATGTTTTTTAACAAAAACTCATTTCAAGTCAAATCCCCCACTTGCAATGTCATCTTACTCTTATCAGCTATCCATACGCCTTGATAAAATTATGTAGGCTTCTGGCGTTCTGGCTCAGCAAATTTTGACTTCTTTATTTTAATAAAAATTTATATCCGGGTTTCATCACTTGTATTGTGAATTTGCAAAAATGTAAAATCAAGGAAATTTTTGTATGGGAGAGGAGAGGGTGATCGTTTTCTTTTAATAATTTTATACTCTTTTCAATGCGGTTCAATCACTATTTGGATCTTAAGTCCATACTTAATTACATTATTTTCCAAACGACATTTCTGATATATATAATTCGTTGAAAGGAATCTAAAAAAATGACATCACAAATCCAACATACGTATTGTTGAAAAAAAAAACAAAACAAAAACAAAAAATAAAGAAAAATGGAAATTTTAATGTGATCATATGTATACCGAGTTTTCAAGATTCTCTTTCTTTTCAGACAGTCGTTATTGTCTCGATGAACTCAGTTACTACGGAAATTGTTCAAGTTTCAAATTTTCATTTTATTCGCCTGATTTATAATGCTTCAAACGTAGAGTTATGCAGATATTGCAATTTTTTTACTTCCACCATCTGCCTGTAATAATAGTTATTATTTGAGCAAGGAACCTCATTTATTAGCGTATAAATTTAACATGTTTATTTATTATCTAGTATGAATAATAGTAATGATACTGTATCAATGAAATTTTATTTACTTTCTCTAGGAAAAAGCTACAAGGTTAAATTCTTACTTTACTCGAAGATCTATTTCATCTCTTATGTGTTTAATACTTCAACGCTGATTTATTGCTTCCGTTTAGGAATATCGCTATCCTTTGAAAGAATTTAAAACTAACCTACCGCATTTGGCAATTGACAAATTGCTAAATTCTGCGAAATCGGAGATACAAACTTATCTTTTAAATCTATGTCGTTGAAGAATAAGGGAAGACACCCTGTAAATCAATTAACCTTGAGTGTTTACGAAATTGAAAACCCTGGTCCGCGTCGATGATAAAGAAGCGTATTATTGAACGTTTGGGTTGAAGTCTTAAATCATAGGTATTCGCTCAAACGATTGGTTTCAAAATAAAAAATATAGAAAATTTTAAACCATGTAAGTAAACAACCTATTTGGCGAATCATTTGGAAAGAACAACAATTATCACCTAACCTTGCGCTCAAGTGATACTTAATGGGATGATGCAATTAAAGGTGCAAATCTATCATCTAATTCATTTGAAACTTATAATTACGCTTCTATTAATAGTTGAACTTTTTTTGAAATGAGGTGTAACATCCTTTAGTGTAACTATTAATTTGCAACTCCGCGAGCTATCACATTTTCGTGTTAGTAGATAGTTACATATGTAGATACCTAGGTACGTATTGTATGTTCTAGCAGGTAGGTAACAGTTTTCAACTCCAGATCATTTTAACATTTTTTGGAATCTTTCAACAATCTAAAAAATCGTTGAAACAAATATTCTTGAATTATAAAGCACTTTCTCCTTGAATTATAAGTCGCTAAAAGTCCAAAAATCTCATACCTTACACATATTCATAGCTCGCGATGATATAAAAGAAAAATCAGCATATAGAACCTACATTATTGTTATGAAGATCAGTGTTGTTATCAATTACAGGTATGGCTGCGTTAGAGCGAAATACATTTCGTAAATTGATAATAGGTTTTACACTATTGATAAAAAATGTATCCATCATATAGTCGAATGAGCTACCACACCGTAGTTATAAATTTTAATCTTGGGGCTTTATTTGATAAAGCCATGTGAGGGTTTGTCAATAAGGAGGCAATATGTATCTACTAATGTATTTTTAAAATTGAATATGATACTAAATTTTGGATTTGTATTATATGGTTATAGGTGTAGCTCGAAAGTACTACCAATGTAGTCAAGATACCGTCCTACAGGCAAATTCTATACCTGTATCATATTTTAAGATTGTTTTTAATAAAGCTGTTATTCGTCATTACTACCGGTGCGATTATTTGATATTGCAAATTTGACATTTTTATTTGATTAGATAAAAAGACCGTGCGGCAATGATTCTTTGATGCTTTGAAGATTGCTAGATAGATACTTCTTCTACTAAGCTATTATGATTACCTATTAAATTCTTCTTTATCTGCATAATCTATTATGCTCATGAATGGAATTTATTAAATATTCAAGACTTTTACCATGAAATGAGTATTAGTATCAACTTAATCGTTTGGCAAAATTTTAGTTGCATTTGCATAAATGTTTTTAATTATTATTTATGTATTTTTCAATGCTTTCTTTTGTGAATGAAGAATTCCATTTATTGGTAAAGTACAAATAGATTTCACTTCTAAGCGAACAATAACGAACCGATAAGTTGATAGGTTTACGTCATTATAATGACGCCAATGTTCTTTCTTGCGGTGTGGGCTCACTTATCGGTTTTAGGTGTTTCCTATGAGTATCAGTTTCTTTTTTTTTATCTTACAAGTATAATACCGCCAACATAAGTTATCAACTGGTTACCGTCAAAATGGAAATCTCTGATATTGTAGTGTAATTTAATTTGTTGCCAACATACACGAAATGAAGGAAGGATGAAGCGCCTTCACCTTCGCCTGTGCTTACACCATCACAGCTGTAAGTTGAGGGTACCACTACCTTCAATTTCTTTAAAATTGTTATATGAAGCATTTGCTGAAGAATGCATTAATATCAAACTACAGTTTATTAATTGAACTTAAAATTCGTGCACGTTTAAATTAATGAAGGTGAAATAGTCAGCAGTTCAATACGTCATCGATGACTCATCCTAGATTAAAATGTAGAAAATGCAAATATCCACGAATAAGCAATTATAGATGAAATACGTATATTCAGTAGGGAGATAAATTTCATGTATCACATGACGATGTCACATTTCGCATGGTACATTGGCAAAATTCTACAGAAAAAAAGTTGAGCCCTTTCGAGCACTACAGCCACCTTTGGAGCCCCGAGGGATTCTCCATGTATCGACTTACAAAAGGTACCTCATGATTGGACCAATTCTACGGTTTTTGATGGCAGGGGTGTGTTCCCTACTTACGTAGCCACAAACGTGTTGATATTGAATCTCACACTGTTGATGAGGCTACAATAGAAAGTGGTAAGATATGAGAACATCATTTATCTGTGAAGGCCTGTTAAATGAAATGATAGAATCCCAATTCCGCTGAAAAAAAAAACATGAATAAAATTCTTCGAACGCAGGAAGAATACCTCTACAAAGGCCTGAAACGAAATCCAGGTTTGAAAATTGTCATCAATCTATGAAATAACAGAACGCAAATGTTCTTATTAGTTATTAATATCACTGAAAAAAAAAATATTTTTTATTTTTTAAATTGCAATCAAAATTTAAAACACAACGTACATCTTTGCACAACTTAAAAACATATCCCTAAGGCGTAAGAATCATTAAAATGCTATACAAGTACCTACTTAATTACCTTCGAACACTTCATAAACAGATTTAAACTCTCAGATTTAAATTAAAATTAGGAAATTGCAACTACGTACATATTAGGTACTTCACTCAGAACAGAAATGTTATTCCCATTTTGACTCGTCTTGCACAAGTACTGGTAGAACTTACTTAAATTCTTATAAATTACTGGCGGAACACCAAGGTTAAATAGTGTCTGGAATTCACACGATGGCGCCACATCATATTTAATGCGAAAATTCAAAATTTAATTAATATAGGTATTTGTTTTGTTGTATACCCACGCTACAAATATATGTGATCATCTTATCGTGGCTCCTATGTGTCTGTTGATGTTCGAAGAAGAACCAATCTTTGATGTTGTAAAAAAATGCCTTTTATGTTTGTTGGAAATACCTGATAATGACTGTTAAATCGAATAGAGGTACAGGAAAGTATAGGGTAATGACCTCTAAGTACTGAATTAGGCGCTACTACTTTTTTTCTAATCTATACTGATATTTTCTTACACAAAATTTAAAGAACACAAATAATTCATTTACCTAACCCAAAGCATAAATTAACTGCTATTATTCCTCAATTTTTAATAATCTCAAGTAAGTATATATCTTTACAATAAGTGATAATATAAAAAGAGTAATTCTATGAATTTTAAAACAATCGCACCCTGCTACAAGTACTGACATGAACTTCATTAGCAAAGTTTAATTTGAAGGTAAATCTGAAATTAAAGGAAGAGAAATTACGAAATAGATATTTAACTTGCAGTCTTTCTCAACATTTGAATACAGCAAGGTTGTTTAACATCATTTCATGATAATTATGGCAATGAGTAGACCACAGTAATTATTGTAATTTTGTTTGCTGCTTTAAGGTACATTGTCTATACAATATTGTTTTCAGGCTATTTTTAAGTTGCAGCAATCGTGATAGATCCATTATTATTTAATTAATTTATCGTTGACGCTGTGTTGTATAGAAGAAGTCAGTGCACTGGCGGTACATTCGACACTAAGGAATAAAACTGTAAAAATTTCAATAAATTTTCTATTTTTGATTTTCTAAAATAGGTGTTTAATTAAATAATCCATAATATTTCAAGACAAAAATGATTGACGCACGTATTCAATTATAGGTGAAATTTTACGATTTATCGCAAATAAATATGTTTGGTTTCCTTCAAAAAATAAATTATGCCACTAATACTACATAAAGGAGATTAAGCAATGGTAACACTGAAAATAAGTAGGTTCAACCAATTACGAGACAAAACAATTTTTCTTTCGATAATGAAAAATAACAAATATTAATGATTTTTATCGAAGTTGAGTTCAAATAATTGTATTTACTGTAATTAGAGTAAAAATATTATTAATCATGTTGAACAAAAGCATTATTTCTACGAAATTATTTCTCTAAAACTAAAAAAAATATTCAAAATTTACCTTTGAATTTTGACGTTTCTTTCTTCTTTTGTGATTCCACCATGTCCCACCTGATCCCACCGCTACCCGTCCCACTCTTTTGTCCCACTTCCAAGGACAAAAAAGTAATGTTATGTTGATTTGGTGAGATAACAGAAGAAATTCGTGAAATTATGTCTAAAATTACTCAGTTGTAGCTTCTATGTCGAGATTTTTCATTGAAAACAAGTAACTAATGTGATTAATTTCAGTTTTAGTTGTAAAGAACAACTACTTCAACTGCTATTTGTGGAAGGAATCATAATTAGGTAAGCAGCCCATGTTACACTGATACCAGAGTTCATTATTTGATATTAATATTCAGGTTGACCAATCTTTTGGTTTCTAATTAACACATTATTCCTAAATGATTATAAATTGCTTTTCTTTCCTGAACTCATTTTTTTGTTAGACTACAATCGTTATGCATTTTTCATCATGAGTTTCGCTTCATCCAGCTCTCTTTTCTTTTTAAATTCTGTTGTGTGTTCTACAGTTACGTACTGATATGATTCTCATTGTTAACTAAAAGTACATGATTACTGATTACTTTTTCATGTGAATAGAATATGTAAACTACTCTCTCCAACCATCCATTTCTGTGTAGTAAATTTCGCGTTAATTGTAAGACGTATATTGAAAAAATACTATTAAGTTGTAACTTTGTTTAAAATACAAGGTATCGAAAATGGATCCAGCGCTGTTACGAGAAAGAGAATTGTTTAAGAAAAAAGCTCTCGCTACGCCAACCGTTGAAAAGAAGAAAAAAGAAAGCGATAGTTCTTCCAAAGATGAAACCAAGAAGAAACCCAAACCGTCAACACCTTCAACCAATACAAATAGTAACTCGGCTATTTTAAGTTACAAAACAGTAAGCGGCAATTCACAATTTAAGTTCGGTATACTAGCTAAAATAGTGAAATACATGAAAACAAGACATCAAGAAGGAGATGATCATCCACTGACTTTAGACGAAATATTAGACGAAACCAATCAATTATTTGTCACGAATAACATTAAAACTTGGTTGGAAACAGAAGCGTTACCCAATAACCCTAAAATTGAGCTTACGCCTGAAAAGAAATTCATATTTAAACCTCCATTGAAAGTTAAAGATAAAAAATCCTTACTTCGATTATTAAAACAATACGATTTGAAAGGACAAGGTGGTATATTATTAGAAGAAGTCCAAGAATCTCTACCGCATTGTGAAAAAGTACTGAAGCATTTACAAAATGAAATCGTTTATATCACTCGTCCTGTAGATAAGAAGAAAGTAATTTTTTACAACGATAAAACTGCCAATCTGAGTATAGACGAAGATTTTCAAAAGTTGTGGAGATCTGTAACGGTAGAAAACATGGATGATGAAAAGATCGAAGAATACTTGGAAAAACAAGGTATAAAATCGATGCAAGATCACGGAATTAAGAAGAAAATTATGCCCATTAAACGTAAAAAACCAGTAAATCGAAATCGTCAGTACAAGAAACCTCGAGAAAATGAACACTTGGCGCACGTTTTAGAAAATTACGATAACATGATGTGATTCTTGATGGATGAAACAATTTGTTGATTTATGTAAGATATTGGAATGAAGTGTTTTGTAATATAGAATTTCTTACGTTTTTGTTTTTCTCTCATCATTTTTTCAATTATGCCACCCTTGTATTTCAATATACGTCCGTTATTGATGCTTGTTGACGCTAAGTTATTTAATAAAATATATTTTTATTTATGTTCTTTTAAATGTAAGAAAAGAAGTAGTTCGGAGTTGATTATCAACATTATATTTATTTAAATACGCTTTTTCATTGTGCATCATCGTGAACTATTAACGTTTTATTTTCACATTCCATGTATCCAAGTAATCATCATTTTTAAGTAAGAATGATATGTATTGGTTTCTGTTTTGTTTTGTTTTTTAGATCTTAGTCACAATTGTTCGAAATGAATTTCAATTTCAGTAAATCATTATTGCGAAAAAATACATTAAGTGTTGCGTTGAATTCTGTGAAAAAACCTACCCAAGAACGTAAACATTATGATGACGCAATGACATTTTTCAATTTAACCACTCACGACGTTTATGAGAAGCTCATGCCTTTCGAATATTATATTCCCAAAATGGATCCGGAATTTATTCCTAACTACATGCGAATGGTGAAAAAACGAGAAATGATGTTGAAGCCTAGCATTTATCCTCTTTACATGAGGACACCATTTATGAGAATTTGGTACCGCACCACTTGGTTGTGTACGATACTTATGATGTTCTATTCTTTCTCCAATATATATTACATAATTAGTAACAACTGAATTATTTACAAATTTTCGATAGATTGTTTATGTGATTAAATCGTTAAATAAACTTGTAGCTTGTAAATACTTAAATCCGTGTACGTTTTTTATTTTTATGAATTTTGTTGGTCTTCTTGTGGTATTTTCGTGGGTGTAAAATTGGAAAATTTTATGCGTTTCATATCCTGAAATGTGTACAAGTCGTAGACATGTTGTAAAGATTCTCGTCTGTTTTTTCCACCTGTAAATCTTTTGTGATTTTAATGGCAGGTTTTCGAGATAATTGCATACATTTTACGTGTGGAAAAAAATGCGAATAACTTCAACACTAGACGTCATGAGGTATACATAATTTAGATTTGAGGTACTAAAATGAAACTGCATTCGAACTTGAGCATAACAGAATTTAGAGCCTGAAATGCTGTTATGCTTGTATTCTTCGCATAACGAAATATTTGAGCAGAATGAATATCGTAAATACTATGACATTATCTTTAAGGATGAAGTACCTCTCCCTCAAGTCAACGAAAACAACAATATTCACAATTTGAAAGTATATGTAGAAATGCCTCGACTAATATTTCTACAAATGGAAATAGAATATAAAAAGATAAAAAGAACCTTATGGATGGAATTCATTAACAGTTTTTTTATCTCTTTCATTTCTACATAAAGAAACACTAATCAATAAAATATTGGATTGTTGTGTTGTTGAAGGTTGCCTCTATCAAAGCTCTCTGTTAGCACTACATTCATGCTTGAGCTCCCTCTGCATTCGTGCTAACTTTATCTACAGTTGGTGCTTTAATGATGGATTAGTAGTATGTATTATACCTGATCCGGACTCAGATTTATTTCAACGGATCTCCAACCGAAATTATTTTATTTTATCCCTTCAATAACCGATTAACATTACTTCAGTTTCCTAACCTTATTTCTTTTACTTTTGTTCGTTCAACAACCGATTAAAAGTTCTATCAGTTCATTACCCAGAAAAAACCAAGAAGCAATTTCAAAGATGTTGACATTCATTTTTCAGTTGATTCAACGCCAATACTTTCACTTCATCTATTTTTGGTAACCTAAATTCTATAAAAAATTCAAGGAAGTTTCAACGTCAACATTTCTGGTTCAAGAACTAATTTTCAAGAAATATGCTCAATGAATTTCAACAAACTCAAAATCGATTCAAGAACCGATTTTAAACATGTTCAATGAACTTCAACGAACTCAAACTTGGTTCAAGAATCCTAGCAGCTGCTTGTAAAAATATCCTGGCTCACATTTAATTTTATTATTATTCAACTGAAAAACCTGTATCATATTTAGTTTACCATTACTCAACCGAAATTCCAGCATCACATTCTTTACGGTTTCACGTCCGAAAATTCTGACTTTTTTTCGGTATATTCACCGAGCTTCAATGGGGACTATTTCAGCAATTATCTGAGAAAGAACCGATAAAGTAAATACACTTATAAATCCAACGAACTCGATTAATCAATTTTCGTCATAAAAATTATTCATTTCAACCCCCATTGGTAGGTTATATTTTGGTTAAAAATTAATCTAATAGGTAAATTCGAATATCAATGAGTTCGATGCAATCAAAATCAGTTAATAAACCAATGAAAAGAGAGATCCAGATTTTAGGTACATTATTCATACAAACGTTGACAGAATTTCAACCCACATTTTTACGTTGGCACTCAATCGAGGTACTCCCAACAACACATTAACAAAGTGAAAACTGTTTTTCAAAATTTTATGTCTCGACCTATCCGAAATTATGGTAGGCAAATCATCATACATGAGTGCCCAATGAGTTGACTTAGGTGTGATATTATGAATGATGTCCTATTTAAATAAAACACCCTGCATTAAAAATTTCTGGCCCCCAACCAAAAAATTGAAATTCTCCATTATTTACATTTACAAAATATCTACTTCGAAAATTCCAGTGTGACTGAAAAATAAAACGAGACTTGACTTTTATAACTAAACGTTATCTGTCTGATTGTTTGCAAATTAATTCGAGTCTTCATACCATACCATTTATACCTGCTTACTTACGTCTTTTCAAGTTCGAAGAAAATAATAAATTTGTTTTTATGAACCCTTGTACGATTTTTTCACATAAAAAAATTATTAGCCCCCCTCCCAAAAAAAACACATATTTTTAATACGAAAGACTAGAAAAATCTTAAATTCTTGGCCCCTTTTGTGCCCCCCCAATTTTTAATCCTGGCGTCGCCATTGGAATCATTACTTGTTTTTTATGATGAAAAATAGTAATGATCAGTCTAATGTTGAGCATGATCGGCAAAAATTATCTTTTATTGAAGTAAAGCAAAAAAGAAAAAAAAAGTAATAATATTCACTGTACCACTATAGGTATAGTTTTCGTGCCTACTTCAATTCATCCAATCAAACGTATACCTACTACTTATAATTTGTACCTGTAGAGTGCGGGACTATACATAAGTTCGTATCATCAAAAAAAAAAAAAAAAAAAAACAACCTTGGAAAGTTGAAATTTATATTTGTTTCTTCGTTGGATGTAAAAATAATTAAATTAAGGTGAAATTGTGTGAATTTGGTTTGGTGGAATTGAAGAAAATAATTTAAGTAAGTATCAAACTTTTCTCACTCATTGAAACGTAGAAGCCCATAGCAATTTTGAACTCGTGTGTTTTCCTACTTACTAAATGAGAATACCGCATTTCCACTTTTGAGAGGTCATTCGCAAAATCATCCTAACGATATGAAATTTGTGGAAATATTTTCATTTGATAAGTAGTTTAGAAAATGATATAAGGAAATAATAAACCCCATTCAATGTGTTATTATTTATTACCCGACGATTTTTTTGCAATTTTTCACTCGTCTTCAAATTTTCATGAATTGATAAGAGATATTGATTGAATTACGTCGCCCAATTGTAATCTTTTCTGAGTTTGACGTTTGCATCACATTAGAAAATCGCCTCCTCACTTTTGAATTCAAAATACGATACTCTGCTGATTAAATTTTCATGTCAGTGTTTCCATCATACGTGCCATTACTCATCTGTTTCAGTTTACTAATCTATGAATTAATCAATTCATTCGTTACGGATGTGCAAATACGAATGGAAATTCGATATCTAATCTTATCTGTTGTAGTTGAATATTCGTATTAAGGTACCTGTACGAATTTTACAAACGAGTCCTTTTAATGATTTATTTTCGGCAATCGCAGGTTCAAAATGAGCTCTCAACCATCCACGCAGACGGCTTCATCGGCCCCTAATTTGATCTCAAAATCTGGAAAAAAATATTACATGGATCCTGTTAGAGTACGATATGCTGTGGGTATGGATGTAAAACCGACGAATCCCTTGCTTCAATACATCCCAAATCTAAAAACTATCGATGAATGGAACGAATTCACTAAAACAGAACAATACAGAAAGCTTATGGATTGGCGTCGTCCGGTTGATGAGTTGAAAATTGATCCAGCGATGAAACCATACGTTGAAAAAATGTTCAGAAAACGTGAAAGATTTATGGAAATAAAGGATTACCCTCTTTATGCAAAATTGCCAGCACAACGTTTTTGGTATAGAGCCACTTGGGTTTTCACCATAATTGGTGCTGGAGTAGCTTTTAACAATGTTTTTCACATAATTAAAAATAACTGAACATTATTTCCCCTTGTAAGTTACACTAGCATGATTTAGTCATAATGTTGTGAATAAGAAATTTATCGAGTTTCTTGTAATACACTGAAATTTTGTTATTGTATTCTTATTTTCATTTTAAATGGCGTTAGTTTAATGGTAAGAAAAAACATGGAATGAAGTGATCGGTGAAGAATGTGAGGAGAAATGAGCGTTTCATTTGTTAGAAATGGAAATGCATTAGCGAGAATTATTTCAAATTTGGTATCAAGTACATATACTTATCATTCAGGATAGTTCGGTTTTGATTCGATTCTCGTGAATATGATACAAGCTAACTTTTAAAATTACTCAAAAGCATTTCTCATTTCTAAACTGAATTTTCGACATATGTATTTTAAAAAGATAATGTGATGCAAACTAAATAAAAATTTAATACTTTATTCTTTCTGCTTTTAGTATGTCATTGTTTGCCATGAAAGATTTTCAGTTGTTTCTAATTTCTATTTTTTCCTTTTTTTTCCTTCTTTTTCTTTCTCACTATCAATACAAATGAAAATGTCATTTCCAACAAATTTTCAATGGTTTTCAATGAACTGAATTAATGATGAAAAATGTACACGTTTGTTCTAGAATTCTGAAACTCCACGAAATGATTTCTTATATTATTAAAAGTAAAGTATTGATACCCAAAAGGGGTTATGCGATGGGCAAGCTTGTAGAAGGTGAGACCAAGAAACCTAATATCTTTCAAGTCCATAGAAAAAAATTTCAAAGAGCGTGGTACGCTTTCAAATCGAAACCGGAGTACGCTATCAATGCAAAAGAAGTGACCCAGAATCGTAAATTATATTTCTATACGGCTGTAGTTTTGGTAGTTTCGATTGCGAATTGGATTTATACTTTAGGAGTTGAAGAAGACGAATAAAAACTTGATTGTATGAATTTTTAATTTCATTGTAAACTACATATTTGTCATTGCTACAGTTCCTCCTTTCTTCAATTATGTAAATCACGCTAAAAGTACCTTTGGTTGCAGTTTTTTCTTCTGAAGGAGCTAATTTGATGGATTCTTTTAGTTTGTGAGGACTGCATGAAATCTGAAAATACATCAATTTTTTGAAACAATGATAATTATCAATGATTTTGTGAATTGTAATATTTCAATACTTAATTCTCGATTCTGTGGAGAATGGAATATTAGAGCTTAAAAAATATTGCTAATATATTTTTTCATTAGTGATTGAACTGATATAAAGATTGGGATGAAAACAAAAATTAGTGCGACGAAGTGACCACTTTCATTATTACTTATTTTTATTGCTTGAATGTTTTCCAAAATATATTTACAGTTGATCGTTTTTCATTCTGATTGTGCATTTCATTTCAATACTTACTTGTACATTTGTAGGTACTATACTGATAACTGAGATGAAATATTTTTTGCATTTTTTCAAAAAATCAAAGACTCAGATCTCAACAGTAAGTAGAATTTTCTAGTCTTATTAATTTTTCTCATCTGTATTGACGCTCAAGTTTTGAGAATTAATGATTTTTTTTTTAAATGAAAAACTTATGAAAAACCGTAAATAATCAAGCAATATTACAGGAGCTGAATTTTTAACGGGGTTTGTTTAAAAATGAAGGTTATGCTTTCAACTTCGATCTTAGCAGGAGTCAGTAACGAGTTTAAAAACCCCCACTTATAGCCTCCAATAGAACTTAAAAAGATGAGTTTTAGATGTATTGATTTCTTCCTCATTGGGTTACTTGAGCCCACATCTGTAAAATTCACCTCTTTAAGGCTATTCAAGCCTTGCTCAAAAATTGACAATCCACCATTCTGATTCAAATTCAAGCGGTCACATTCTAGTTCTCGACAAACTTTGTACATGAAGTTTTAGCAAAAAAACATATGTAGAGCTGAATCAAAATAATATAAGGCTACAGCTATTGACAGTTTCAGGTCATTGCAGTTTTCGTACCATTACCTTTCGACCATTTCATTTTCTCATCAACACATTATTTTGACTCCATGTTGAAAATTTTCAATTTTTTAATGAAAATTCTTGCTGTTGTTTTTCAATTATAAATTAAAAAGTTTATTGCACGAAACGAAATTTTTTTTTTCAACAATCATAAGTGCGAAATTTTAAAACGTTTGTTGTTTTTATTTTTCTTAAAAAATGTTGTTAATTCTTTCCAACTGCCTGAAAATTTTGGTTTCTCAAAATTAAGTATTCAAAAATTCTTTGGAGAGATTGAGTTAGAATACTTTATTTTTCAAAATTAATATCGTTTCCAATCTTTAATTCTTTACCGTAGATTTAATACTAGAATGCTAAGCATCATCATATATTATTTTTATTTGCCATTTTTTTTTTTTTTTTTTTTTTTTTTTAAGAAGATCGAGTAAGTAGTGCAGTTCAATAATATTTTGAATGTATTTTAATGCAACAGATTATAACATTGTCAAAAATCATGCATTGTGAACTAATAGGGCCTCTAACATGGAGCTCGAAATTAGAGCATCTCTTCCTCCTCCGACTAGAGAATTTTTCTGGCTTAATTTACCCTCTAAAAACTATTTTTCGGTCTAACTTTCCTCAGTCCACTTAGAAAGATGAAATTTTAATGTGTTAGTGATTTAAGATCACTCAATCAAATGAAGCTACAATCGAAAATTTTCGATTATTCGTTTGGTCCCTGCAGATTTTGGAGAAGCAGCCTTTCTTTCTTACCTTCGACATCGCCAGTGAAGAGGGGATTGGAGATGTACTTCACGTTTTATATGCAATAATGATTATAAGAAATCATATTTATCAAATTTGAGCTATTTGGGGTTCCTCGAGCCATTTTCAAATTTTAACTATTCATTATTTTGAATTCATTTTGATTCAAATTCAAAATGTCATCTTCTACTCCGCAATAAATAATGTTATACACGAAGTTGGAGCTTTTTAGTGTCTTCAGCCTTATTGAGTATTGTACAAGGCGTTAAAATTAGTAATAAAAAAATTTTTATCAGTGGAAAGTCTAAAAATGTTTTGATTTATTTATAAAATGCAATATTTCAATTATCTTTAAAAATGATTAATAAAATCGTAATTTAGGAATCGAATTTGTGGCGTGGATTTGAGTTTATATTTTTGAAGTTCAAGATGAATTCTACATAACTTTTTTTTCTTTTAAACATTCATAAAAATATTAATTTATTCAGATATTCGATGATTACTTACTAGTATAGAACAATTTTTTTTTTTCGATAATGGATTTAGTTCAGCGTTTAATAATTGCAAAATGACCCCGAAAGTACGTCTAAATAATTTTAATCGTCAACCATTAATAGGTATACCCTAAAGGAGAATTTTATGAATTTCAAAAAAAAATTAGTTTTGGGCGATTTTAAAATTTTTTTCATGCAAAGGCCATATTTTGCCTTCTGATCGTCATAAAAAAAATTATTTACCTATTTTTTAAACATTTAGGGCTTCTTAAACTATTTTCAGTATAGATGAAAACCTCATATTTCGTGTATTTTTTACAGTAATTTCAATACTACTCTTAAGTTGACCTTCAGAAGCCAAAATATGTCTCTCGGATACAAAAAATTTTCAAATTGCCCAAAACAGCTTTTTGAAATTTTTATCAAACATTACATTAATTATTTTTTAAAGAAAAAAATTAATTTCTTTCATCGTGTTACATACGTAAAATTATATGTTATCTAAAATTTTTGAGGTTTAATTGGTTACAATAATAAAATGTGACATCACTGTACAAAAAATTAACATTAATCAAAAAATAATTTTTTTTTGAATTTCGTAAAAAAATTGTAATTTTTTCCAAATTTGACTTCAATGTTATGTAAAAAGTTAATTTTCGTCCAATCTGCTTTTCAGTTTTTTGATAAAATAAAAAATCCAATAGTTTTAAGTCTAACCTAAGCACAAAAAAAAGTTAACAACCTTGAAAAGATTAATATTTTACGAATATTACTTCTGTACAATCTAAGTAGATAGTTGTAGTATAACACCTGGGAAAAAACATATGAATTAAAATTTCACACTTCCCTCTAAATTTTTATCAGTGGAAAGTCTAAAAATGTTTTGATTTATTTATAAAATGCAATATTTCAATTATCTTTAAAAATGATTAATAAAATCGTAATTTAGGAATCGAATTTGTGGTGTGATTTGAGTTTATATTTTTGAAGTTCAAGATGAATTCTACATAACTTTTTTTCTCTTTTAAACATTCATAAAAATATTAATTTATTCAGATATTCGATGATTACTTATTAGTATAGAACAATTTTTTTTTTCGATAATGGATTTAGTTCAGCGTTTAATAATTGCAAAATGACCCCGAAAGTACGTCTAAATAATTTTAATCGTCAACCATTAATAGGTATACCCTAAGGAGAATTTTATGAATTTCAAAAAAAAATTAGTTTTGGGCGATTTTAAAATTTTTTTCATGCAAAGGCCATATTTTGCCTTCTGATCGTCAAAAAAAAATTATTTACCTATTTTTTAAAAATTTTCGGTTTTCTTAAACTATTTTCAGTATAGATGAAAACCTCATATTTCGTGTATTTTTTACAGTAATTTCAATACTACTCTTAAGTTGACCTTCAGAAGCCAAAATATGTCTCTCGGATACAAAAAATTTTCAAATTGCCCAAAACAGCTTTTTGAAATTTTTATCAAACATTACATTAATTATTTTTTAAAGAAAAAAATTAATTTCTTTCATCGTGTTACATACGTAAAATTATATGTTATCTAAAATTTTTGAGGTTTAATTGGTTACAATAATAAAATGTGACATCACTGTACAAAAAATTAACATTAATCAAAAAATAATTTTTTTTTAGAATTTCGCAAAAAAATTGTAATTTTTTCCAAATTTGACTTCAATGTTATGTAAAAAAGTTAATTTTCGTCCAATCTGCTTTTCAGTTTTTGATAAAATAAAAAATCCAATAGTTTTAAGTCTAACCTAAGCACAAAAAAAAGTTAACAACCTTGAAAAGATTAATATTTTACGAATATTACTTCTGTACAATCTAAGTAGATAGTTGTAGTATAACACGTGGGAAATAAACATATGAATTAAAATTTCACACTTCCCTCTACGTTAATTAAAGCACTACCTAATTGAAAATAAAAGTTTATTGATACCCGCAAATGATTGTTTAACAAGTTTTATGCGATACCACTACCACTTCATTCTCCTTCTTTATTTTTGCACAAAGATATTAAGTTGCGCCAACATTCTCGTTAGTTTCTATTATTCTTTGCAGTTTCCTTCGTTTTAATTCTGGTATCTTGTACCCGCCGGTGAATCCGCCTTGATATACTTTACCTATCGAGTTAACGTATTCTTTTATCGTTCAACTATTAATAGAATTTTGTAGTTTCGTCTTTCGAGCGTATTTATTTTGTCATCGAAAACGAAACGCACTCGTGAGATGTTAATGACCGTCACCAGTCCTGTAATAGTTTTCACGTAGGTAGTCATCGCTACAACATTTGTTCACTTATGAAACTTTTTTGCAATACTTAAAAAATAGGAACCGTGTAATTTCATTCAACCGATTTCCAAAATATAAAAAAAGTGATGCTGAAAGATATTTCGAGCATATCGATTTATTTTTGGAAATACCAAAATACGAGTATTTCAAATTAAATTATAACTAGCGTATCTGATTTATGAGGAAGAAGTTGAGGAAGGGCGATACTCCATATTCTTGCCTTTGAAAGCCAATGATCAACTTTCGTAAGTGCGAAAGGGTGTCCACAGAAATCTTTGAAAATTTGGTAAGAGATTCTCCATGGAACACAAAGAGATAGTATTTTTACTATATTATTTTTTTATTAACGTGCCATTTACAGCAACTTGGCTAGAGCAACGAGATCGGTTGAAGTTAGAAAAGTGGAAAGGTACTTCTTCAATAAATTGAAGTATAGAGAAACAATCACTTCGTTATCTATGAGAAGCTTAGGAACAGTTGGTGGAAGTTTAAATTTGCGATGTAAAGAGATGCATTGGGTTTTATATCACTCAAATGATGATTTACTCAAATTTCACGGAAGGCTTAAAATTGTGGAGCATGGTGTCACATAATTGTGTAAGATGACCACATAAATACTTCCAAACTCCAACTTTTCAAGTCAGCTTGGAAGGGAATTAAGATGCAAACAGTTTTTTTAGGAAGGGTTGAATCGTGAAATTTCTTGAATCTTCAATATCTGTTCACCAAATCGAAAGAACAGAATTTGAAATTCAGATTGAAAATACATTAAATAACTGAACTGACTGACGCTTCTATAGACTGGCTCTTGAAGGTCTATTTAATTAATATCAAAAGTCATAAAAAAATTTGCAACTTCTGAACTCTCCGCTTACCTACAGCAAATTAAGCATTCATGCAAACATGTGAGTGTACTGTACGTCCAAGTGATTCGGGTACAATCAGCGAAAAATCTCTTTTCAAATTATTTAAAATTGATTTTTTCAAATGCAAAGAAACTGTAATGCAGTTGAAATGAATTTATCAGCCTTATAGAATTCATTAAAGTAATTTTAAAAATAACTATAGTGCTTCCTCGCCCCTTCGGGGCTCGCAATAAAAATTAAATGAAGAAAAAAAAGTCAATTAATTTATTAGACAAGTACTGCGACATTCTCAACTGC
Organism: Phenacoccus solenopsis; assembly: GCA_009761765.1. Classification (NCBI taxonomy): domain Eukaryota; kingdom Metazoa; phylum Arthropoda; class Insecta; order Hemiptera; family Pseudococcidae; genus Phenacoccus; species Phenacoccus solenopsis. The sequence continues at coordinate 11,729,086 of CM019752.1, forward strand.
ACAACTCAATTAATTCTTATTAAAATTTACAAACTTTTTTTCTTTGTATACCTGCTATCCTTTATACCGGGTGACTACTTGATTCGAGCACCCAAGCGAAAAAATTAGCTAAAAGGTGAAAAAATTCAAAACAAATATGTATTTTTGACAACGAAAGTATGAATTAAAATTTTTCGTTTCATTGATAAACGCTTTTAAGCATTAAATAAATATTATTTATAGTATTTATTCTTTCTAACATCATTCAAATACATAATTCATTTCTATCAGGGAAAGATTTTTGCGCTTGGGGTGCTCGAATCAAGTAGTCACCCGGTATACCTTTTAAATCTGCTATTGAAAACTAGGATGCGCGCGCATCTCAAAACCGATTTCATTTTGATTTTAATATATAGAGAGATCTCTGATTCAGAAATTGTAGTTCAGCTCTTATTGTTATCAACAAACTGAGATTTTTGCGCTGATTGCACCCGAATCACTTGGACGCATTTTATAGTGTATGAACAATGCAGCCTCCTAAAACTTCTAAAAGTGAGGTATTTTCTCGTTATCAGAGGTCAGGGAGCCTCCAGTGTGCAGTTTCCATTGCTGGAGGCAGAGATGGAGTCATTAGATGATCCTTCTATGCATTGGTTTCACTATAGGAGAGCAAAAAATACAACATACTCAAAATTTAACGTCTCAAATGGTTTTAGTGAATACAACATCGGTGTTTCTTGTCTCTCTACTGGATGTGTAAAGAGATCAGCAGCATTATGTGCAAGTCTAAGCATGGGCTTCAGAACTCAGTTGTTCTAATGTTGCGTTATAGGTCCATTATGTTTTTTTTCTTTTTAAATTAGTCTACCAATTCTTTGTATTTGTGGTTTTAATTTTCAACCCATCATGATTTCGCGATGATGAAAATTATTGATGGTTTTAAAACCGGATATGAATTAATCACGGAAAATAACATTGATTTGTAGATATGATTAGTATGTATATATTGCACTGGAAATAAAAATCGTAAAACACAATTAGTGAATGATTTCGCGTTATATTTATTAATCTATGTAATAAGTTTTCTAAAATAAGTATACTTAATTAGTTAACTACTTATTCCATTCTTATTTAATGTTACAATAACGTCATCGTTGATGTAGAAATAAGGATACGTCATAATTACATATTAGATATTAATGTAGTACATTTAAATTGAATGAATTAATCATCACCAGAAACACTTTTAAGGCGAAAATTATCAGGTTTCCTCAATTTATTGCATGAAAGGAAAAACAGAAACTGCCATTCAGAATATACGTAGTATTGATACATAAATATCTACAATCTACTCAATAATAACAGCATAACGCTGACTAAGTCGATTCCAAATTAATGTAATTATTACGTTAATACATTCAAAGGTATAATTTAAAAATTAAATATCATATTCAAGTTCAATATCAAGCTAAATATTGCAGCATAACAATGCTAAATACGCACCTAATTCCTTATTCGTGTTAACGTCACACGCTGATTAGCGATTAATATAACGTGCTACACTTTTCATACAGCAACACAAACTTCTTTAGTTCACTCACTCAGGAACAGGTACACGTGATAATAGCTGGTGAGCGAAAATTTTCCATGGTACGACGATGAAGCAGGTTGAAAGTTTATTCTACCGAGTGTACGTACGGTAAAAAGATAACGAACTCGGATGCGGGTAATATTTTTAGGTGGCTCTTGAAGGCAGATTTATTGTCGTAAAAATTAATGAAATTGTTGGTACGGTTTTGCATGCTAATGTGGGATGCGTGGTAAGTTTACAGAAAACACGCTTCAGCGTGCTCTTCAAAAACAAACATTAGATAATATTTTCGGGCGTATCGTGTTTCCCAAAATATTTGAACTTCGTAGGTACGCGATTCGCACACATCATTTTACAAACAAAGCTATCTAGGGTACTTGAGTTAATTAAAATACCCGAAATTCGAATATTTAGCGTACCTTTTTGGTCACATTTATGCGCAATGTTGACGTTAATAAACCTTTGTAGTGTTTGTAAAATGTGTTATATATTTATGCTGAGTTTAATTTTAAAATTAAATGCAACCGAATTCGTACGAAATTAGCATTTTAGGTTACAATTTGTGAATAGCAATTTTTAGGGTTATCTTAGAAAACGCTAAATTTTGTAAATACCTTAGCTGGTGAGACGATCTATATAGTTGGGTATGTTACGAAATCACGTTCCAATATGAAGATCCGAGGTCGTTAAAATAAATATCTACTTGTAATGGATTCATTTATTAACTAGATCTACATACTTGCTTGTAGATGTCATATCTCTCATACCGTGCGCGCAAATGATTACTTACACACCAGCGCAAAAATGTATTAAAACTAGTTTTTCAAAATTTAGAAAATAATATCACACGTTTTGAAATGGTCTTTTATCCCTGTTTCTAATTTAATTATGTTACAAAATTAATTAAAAGTATAAATAAACCCACAATTTCCTGTTATAACATTTATTTCAAAATTGCATGAATGAGTTTTTGCACATTTTTGCGCTGGTGTGTAAGTAATTACTTGCGCGCACGGTAGTTCATTGACTTGGGACTGACTCGCAATTCTGGTTGCCAATCACGAAAAACAAAATCTTTACTAGTATTTATAAATATCTTTGAGTATATATCTCCTGGAGTGATAGAAATGCTAGTTCAGTGGGTATAGCGTTAGAGGGCGCTTTTCAGTTGTAGTTGATGCCCGAAAGATCATCAATAGTCATAATATAATATCATTATTGTTTTTTTATCCGCGTTTTTACGCGAAAAAAATTATTTTTATAACGTGAATTACTTTATTACTAATTACTAATGATTTATAAACGGATTTGTTTACTTTATCGTAAAAAAGAAAATTTATTCAGGGTTGCTAAAAAACCGTTTTTTATAATAAAAAACACAAAACGGTTTTTTATTGTTTAAAAACAGATTTTTCGTTTTAAAACAAAGAACCTCCATGAAAAAAAGAACGTGTTTAAAACATTGTTTAAAACTAGTTTTAAACAGTTTTAAATCTGTTTTTTGTTTGTTTTTTGTTTTGTTTTGTTTTTTTTTTTTTTTTTTTAGTATTCAACTATTCTAAATTTATAATGTTTATGCTCCTCACAGTAATTTCATAAAATTTCATAATTGAATAAGAAAAAATTAAGAACCATAGTTGTTTAATTTTCACTTGAGCCCTAAGCACTACGAGCATGGAGAATCCAGCAAGCATTCCCGGAATTCGTTTAATAATATTATCGTCTAACACTGTCGTGAGTCTTGACCAAATTCAAATAAGTCAACTTATTTCATTCCATAAAAATTAAATTCAAAATTTCACATTTAGCCAGCCATTATACCCTTGATGACCTTGATTTCTCAAGTTCTCAAAAGTTCAAAACATTTGAAAATGGAAAATGGAAATTTGAAAAAAAATTTGAAATCTAGAAAATGCCTGAATTTTGTTTTTGTTTTTATTTATTTTTTTTAATGTTTAAAACATGTATCTGAAATAAATAAATAAAAGAAACTCAAGTATCAAGTTCAGAAATAAAAATTTTCAACTTATTTATTTAAAGCATGAATATTGAATACTTCCCGTGATTGTTTGGACTTCAGTGAAATGAAATATAATTAATCAATAAAAACAAACTAAAATAATTATGAAAACAAGAAAATTTTGACAAATAAAAGTCTTTACTTATAGACTTTTACTTCAGTTTTTAAGGATTTTTCATTAGCTTATCAAGTTATCACACCACTCCGGGCATCAACTATAACTGAACAGCGCCCTCTAACGCTATACCCTCGCATATAGCGAAATCGGCTATTTCTATCACTCCAGGAGATATATACTCAAAGATAAATATATATAGAGTACTGAGATATTACACTCCAGTAAGTACATATAAGAGTGAGGTAACAGTAATTAGTTCAAAAATGATCGCTAGGTTCGCAGTAATCATTATTCTTAGTTTTTTTTTTCATTAGTTTTGGTTATTATCTTAGAATGGTAGCTTGTGATTGGACCATTTGAAATTTATAAGTTCAAATTGATGATAACCAAAGAAAATTTGTCTTTATTGTTTTGCTATTTTTACTAAAAGTCGAATACTCAAATTTCATTAAATCAATTGTAATGGATCTCCTAAAATACCTAATTTCAAACACCAGTAACTCTCCACCTATGGGTCTTAGCGAAAAAAATTTTATATGAAAGTTATCGGAAATTTGATGTAGAACAACATTGCTCTGAACTATTTTTGCTCCACAATCAAACCATGAGAAGATATAATGAAAAACTCGTTTTTGGAGAGTTCCAACCCCTCTGTGAGCTAAGCTTACCAGCGAATGCGGAGTTTTGGTATGCTGTTAGTGGAGCTAGTTTCTACAAATTTATGAAAAAAGTATTCATTGGGAATTTCTTCCGTGAGAAAGTCTTGATTTATTAGACTACGTGTAAGCGAAGTATTTGAAAAAACCAGTGGAACGAGAAAAAGCGATGTTGCAACCTTATAGTGAGGAAGTGACCCAACTACTAGAATTTTCTTTGTTATTTAGGGTACAGAAACGCGGTGTTTTGTGCAGGGTGTTCCATCTCAATAGTGCCTCCTTCATACCAGAGTTAAGATTACTTTGTGATACTCATGCGTAATGATTTGCCTATTCTAGTTCTGAATGGGATCGACTTATGAAATGTTGAGAAATAATTTTTTTGCATTGGCAATGATAAATTTGGAAAATTTTCATTTCATTCTACAACACAAATGAAAATATCGCACCCCTACTGCAACAACACCACATCTCAAAACACGTCAAATAACCGAAACTCAAGGAAATTGCTTTTTATTAGCTTTGTAAATAACAAAATACGAATTCAAATTCATTTTTTTTTCTTTGATCCTTACTAATTCTTCACGTTTTTTCCAATGGTAAAGGCAGATTTTCGCAACGCAAATTATTTTTGGGAGTTTTTTGAGATGTGGTGTTTTTGCAGTCGAAGATTTTTTTTTGAGGTGTGGTGTTGTTGCAGTAGGGGTGCGATATGCTGTTACCCTTAATTATACAGTATGTAGCGTAATATATTACTGGCAAAAACTTGGTACTGGTTGATGGTGTAGGTGAACATAAATTATTTATTAAAAAAAAAAACTTTAAAAAAAATTGAAAAAATTTGTCATGTTTTCGTATTTTTTGTAAATAACTTTGAAAAACGCTGTATTAAATCTATGTATATTTTAATTTTTTTTATAAACTCTCACTCTATCCCTCGTTACATAATTTGGAGTGGGTGCCAGGTCAACGGACATTGATAATAGCCATAATTTATTTAATGTATTTTCATAAATAATCTCTCTTCAACTTCTTACCCTTCACAAGGTCACTTATAATAAGTGGTCTTTATAAAATCGAAATATACGTTTATCAGCTGAAAGTCCCAGAAATAAGAGCATTAAAAAATTCATTTTGACTCGAAACAGTTTCACAATAAGGCTTTCCAAAGTCGAATTAATTTTTGATTCTGTAAACGCATTACATTACCATAAAAGTTGATGTTATAGTTTACATTTCGTATTATCGTAGTATAAGTAAGTATACGTAGAGCCTTTGAAGAAAAAAGTGCTCAAGTCGCTCGTCACCGATAATAAAAATAAAACAGTAATACACAGTAAAATGTGAGAACGTGTGTTTAATGTTTAATAATGTTTCAGACATAGGCAGCAACTCCACTCGCATTGTAAAAGTTTCGCCTCCTTCTCCATTTACTGTACCTTTCCCTGGTAAAGTTTTTCACACTCCAAATTCGTTGAAATTAACGTGCCAAATTATCCCTCACCCAATGTAATTTTTCTGCTTCACCACAGCGAACGAGATCACGTTAATTACCAATGAAGTAAATAAAATCTATAAATCGAGCACACGTGAGATTAAAAGTGAAATAAATCTCGGTGTCATGGGCTATTACGAAATGACCAAGTATCAAAACATTATTCACATCCATAACAGTCGCTTGACTTCCTGGTGAAATTGCCGGTTCAGCGTTCAACGTTTACTCGACTCGATATTGCGGACAAATTAGTAAAATCATGTCCATCTAGCACGTCTGATCTTTAAACACAATTTCCTACTTCGGCGTGAAATTTAGGCAACGTAAATTTATGTAATAATTGAGCCTAAAATGTCATTTTTATTATACCCAACTAGTTCGCGTCGTAAAACTTAGCGTTCATCACTTATACCTATATGTTAGTAGGTTAATTGAGCGAATACGCTCGGACGTCTCGTTGTCTCGTTTACTTTCATCTTTGGTACCTATCTATTTACCTTCGATCGGTCGCAAAATTCAAGTATCTGTCGTTTAAAACTCGCTTAGTTAATTTTATTTCTGTACTTGGGCTATTTTTGTGTGTCTCTTTTGTTCATCTTTACTATTGCATTCTCTCGTAAATTACGAATAAGCAGCAATGAATAAATTGTTGAGACATGAGAATGATGAGGCATTTTCACGAAAATTCCATTTGCTAGTAGTAGCTACAGAGTGAACTTGAAGTTAAAATACTTAATTGATAATTCAGTACGTAATGGCTATTTCTTCATCTATTGAAAAAAGGGCATTCCAACTGATTTTATAATTACTATAGATTATTTTTTAATTATCAACATTTGAAAAATTACTAAAAATTAAGAAGAAAAAAACATTGAGGGCCCTTCTAAAATTCGATACGCTGTAATAAATTCATCCAAAAAAAATTAAGAATAACTTGAATTATTTGAAAGCAAATTTCATTTTACTTTAAAATATTTTAAACATAAAAATTCATTTTTGAAATTAAAACTTTTCCTATGATCAAAGAAAAATAAAAGCATTCATGCCGCATTAGGAGAGTTGAGTTTTTAATTAGATCATACAAATTTTCATATTATGTTGTTTACCTCTTTATGCCCACATGATAAACCCAGTACAGAGTTTGAAAATTCCCTATTATTCCTTCCATGGCCATGTAATAAGTTGAATTCATAGTATGTTGTACTTCTTGCACACAAGAATCATATAGAATCATGATGGAATCCATATTTATCAAATGTTAACTATTGGAAGGTCCTCAAACCTTCCTCAGGTTTTAACCATCTGCCATTTTGGATCAATTTTAATCTAAATTTAAATAGTTATTGTATTTTTCTTGCAGTCAAACTACAGATGGGAAATTTTAGTTTTCCAAATACATTTGATGATGAGGTACGATGATTCACGAAATTTTCTTATATGATTTCCACTCAAAAAACTCATATTCATCTCCAACTCCCCTCCAAAATCATGTAAGAAGTTAAAATTTGGAGATGTTGGTTTCCTCGTTCATATTAAAAACCATTTAAACCGATTTCTCTAGCCTGAAAATCGACCTTCGTGAGAACTTTTTTCAAAATAAAATTGATGATACACAAAATGTGCTTTGAAATAAAAATAAAAATCAATTTTTGTGAGCTTTAATCAGCAATAAAAAATAAATATAATTACATATATCTACTTTGAGAATACCTTTTCCTTCCCCCCCCACCCTCAGTGGTGCTATAGGGCTGAACATTTTGTCAGCACAATTTCAACTCGAAGCAAACATGTTAAAAATTCATGAAAATCCAAAAAAAAAATCACTTCATCCTACCACGCATGTACTTGTACTTAGATAAATAATGTACGATATGTATTTACGAAGGTATACTTATGACCTATGTTTCGTAACAAAATTTGTGATTAAATTTGTTTTGAATTTTTAATTTCAAACAATATTAAGTAGGTGAAAAATAAATGGGGAGAATGCTTGGCAAAGTTTGCCTAAAGGCGCTAACGTGCTAGAGCGGACATTACAAGTTTTAACGTTTGAAGAGCGCTGTTGCCAGATTGCTTTAGATGCCCTTAAGTTGGTAATTGGTATTAAGGAAATTAGATATTTTTTATAGCAGTGTTTCAAACTTTATTCAAAAGTGCAATTTAATCAAACAAATATAAAGACCAACTTCGACGCAAGTATGCAGTTGGACTCAAAATTATCTCAAGTTTGAAGAAATCACGTATTCAAAAAGCGCGTTTCTGCATACACATTTTGTGTACAACGAATTTTGGTTTCCGAAGAATACTAGGAAAAGCCTATTTTTGAGTAAAAAATATTATGCTATAACTCCATTGTAACATAAAGTACCTACCTATACTTTTAGAATATGAAGATAACATTATTTCTCCAACTTCTAAAATTCCAAAACATCGCTCATTGTGTAATCAAATCTTCAATATCTATTCGCATGACTTCATTAATCATCGTATATTCTTACCCATTTCATGGTTACATTGTACTCAATAAATAAATTCAAGTCATTCGTAAAAGATAAACTTATTAAATCAATAATATCCACGTTCAGTTTCACGGTAGCTGTTTCGGTGCTAATACATGTATCGAATATCGACGACATGCGACATTTCTAAATAATCGTGAACACGAATTCCCCGTAGATAATTGTATCCATAGCGGTGATTATAAAAGCGGAAGATATATTACACTTCAGGGATATCTACTAACTTGATGACAGGTGAATAGTCTTTCTGTAAATTGTTTGAAGTAGGCCTTATCATTATCAGCGTTACTAATTGTTAAACTTGCACGTGTTAATTGTTTATGTAAGAATGAACATATCAACATCTGTCCATTTTTCAGCATACTCACATTTTATCTTTTTTCGTTTCTTGAAATTCAGGTATCCAAAGAACATTTCTACCAAGCTTAATTCGTTCTCATCTTTTAACCCAACCTTAATATTTCAATTCGTAATTATCGTATTACTAATCGATATAGTCATCAATTTATGATACGAAGTGACACATACGATCTTGTTTCATCCTAACAACATGGTTACAGGGTACACATGCGATGGAACCCTGAAGCAGTGAAATCGTTTGTTGTATGGTCATTTTTTAATACCATTTACTAAAAGATTCCACTGCGAAGAAAGTATGTGTCAGTAATTGGTTCAATTAGTTGTGTATCATCGGTGTATAGGAAATCGTGACCTATAAAAGATTCCAGTAGATATTATAGCATCACGCAGGAAGAACAAAGAATAAAGTTAATTTCATTTTTACGCACAAAAGATTTCGTTAACGATTAAACATCTGTCCAGTAGAACAACATGTATGGGTATACACCTTAATTAATTCATTGCAGTCAGTATTCCACGAGGCATCAATTAAATTAAATTACATAATTTGATCTCGCATCGATTAATAACCTACGAGACCTATGTAAAACATATCAACACCGCACTTCAAACGTTATCAATACTAAAGTTCGAATTACCATCTTTCATAAATATCTGTTACATTTTGTAAAACCACACACCGTGCAAGGTTGTAAAGATTATTGTATTAGCATATTTGAAATATTTAATTTGGCATCTGTTACCATTGAATATATTGATTCATCCGCTAAAAAATTTTGTCGCAAATGTGAACCGCAAGGTACCTGAACTTCCTTAAAATATGTACTCACCAAATACCAATGTTGATAATAACACCACTCGATATTCACCATCTTCGTGAATAATTGTGTTAAGGTTATGATTGCGGTATTCGTTCAAGTTTAAATATAGTAAGATTGAGTAAAAATACACTCCATGATTTTAAATAAAAGTATTCTTGTGTTAGAATAGGTACTAAATGATTCTTATGCTTTGCGATATTTTACGATCAAATGATTTGTCATCTTGGTTGTCGTAGCAGTTTCCATATCATGCGAGTAATTTAAAACATCTCCTTCGAGCCAGTATTTTCTTGTATCCTATTTGCAACAAGCATAAAATTAAACTTGCAAGCTTTAGTAAAAACACATGAAGGATAAATAATAAGAATTTGCAAAATGGTTACTCAAGTTTTACAAAAATATGCACAGTTACCTTCACCACATTTGGAAATTCTGGTCTAAAATAAAGCGATCTACCGATACATGTACTTTCTAGAGTAATTTTTTGATTTTCTATTGTTCCTGTCTCGACTAAAGTTGTTCCTGTAGGAAACAGGGACATGAAATATGATGATTCATCCTTAAAAATAGAAGTCAAAAGTACATTACCAGAAATAAGAGCAATTATGAAGGCAATACCATTAGTGCCAGGTTTGATAGTAATGAAGCCTCGTTCTGCGTGTATTGGGTTTCCACTATCAGCATGTATACTGTCACCTGCGTAGGTGATGGAAGGATGTCCGAACGATTCAAACTGAAGAATATCGATGAATTTAAAATTTTTCATAGTAGGGTATTGTCCGTCGGCTTCAAAACTAACCCATTTACCAATAATCCATTCCAAAGGCTTAATATTAGTATGTACTGATGGAGATGCCATTGTTTAATTCCAAATCATGGAAGTAATGTTGAAGAATAGATAATAATAAAAAAAAAACCACTTGAAATTTTTGAACCCAAAATTGATACCTATTTTAAAATTAAAAGTTTTGTGAATCAACGAAATATACCTATGAATCGAGGTTTAAAGTTTTTGAAGTTTGGGCAAGTTTTTATTGTTACAGTTCGCAACACTGTAGCGTTAAAAGAAGAGTATTTTCTGTTGTACTTTAAAAATGATGCCAGTTAATATTGTAAGCACATTAAATCGATGGGCATAACAAAAACAAAAATCAGGTGATAACCTGTGATAACGCAATTTTAGAAGAGAAAATTTACAATAATACTTGGCTGTATTAAATTTTTTCTAAAAATTTCCCAATATAGCGTATGTATTGTATGTAAAATGCAAAAATTGCCGTTGTAGTGGTTTATAAATCACCATATTATCGATGGGCATAATAAAAACATTACACTAACTCAAGCACACTAACTGTCGTATACGAGGCTTCGATTTTATCAAATAATTAATATGATGGAAGTCTGTGGATGAACATGACTATACTTAACTTTATAAGTACCATATCCGACAAGTTCAAAATGTGAAAACAAAATACCTACTTAGTTTTACATTTTGTAATTCGATATTCAAGGTACTTACACTGAATCAATAATGTGTATAACTTCTTCAGGAGTTGAGAGGAGTAAAAAGTCATCTCTTATTCCTATTCTAGAGACTTCCCCTCATGAGCTGAATATCTTGTGTGTGAAGGGCTCGCAAATTTAATTTTTCGGAATTCGAGTTTCTGGAATTTCAACTTGATAACAATTCCAAGAAATGGATGACATTTTTTTTTACCACTTATAATGAATAAATGAAACGATGTTGAGTTCTGGTTTTTTGAATTTCATCTGCAGTATTTTAAAAGTTGAAAATATCTTTTCATTTTTATGTTGTACAATGTTATACTGTTCTTAGTGAGAATGAAATTGGAAGTTTCCATTTCATAGTTTCAGGGCAAGAATTTATGAATAGCCTAATATTTATTTTATTTACTTATTTACTCAGTTGAATCGAAATAGATAGTTGTTGCAAGTTTGATAGGTCTTGACAGTGTATAAGTGTAAGTAGTAATTTATTAATTCTGATTAAGAGAATGGTATTGAAAATAGATTAACACACCAGAATTTTGAAAATAAGTTTCAAGTCCATTGTCAAATATAAGACGTCAATTTATGAGCACCGTCTTGAATTTTTTTTCCAAGTACATAATAAATGCCATTATAACTAATTTTTTTTTAAATCATAATTGCTTTCAAAAAAGTTGTATAATGGTTATCGGTAACGAGTAGAAATCCAAGTGTTTTGATAATTTTTTCGGAAAATTTTGTTTGTATGAAAAATGATGAGTGAATGATGATAAAATAATGAAATGAGTGATATGTTTTCCAAGATTCTCGCACTGTTTTCATTTTCGCCTAAGTACTAGAACCATTAATGTCAATGACCAGAACATAGTTGTTTCAAGAATTTTTTGTTCTTCTAACACAACTTTTAGACTGATATGTGATAATGAAGATTGAACAATAGTAACCAAATGTGTGAATAAGATTCTTCTATATGATGCAACTATACTGCATTTAAAACATTTTATTTGGAATCTGTAATCAAATATTCTTTCACCCAAAAAAAAATTGTTTTAGATGTGAAACGTTTATATTCAGTACCTGTCTTTTGCCATATCTACTACCAAACTTCTAAAAAGCACATATCTTTATCAGTAATTTTTTTCGACTTTTCCAAATTGTGTTATGGTTGCAAATTGGATTATCTATTTGTTATAGTCAATAATATGAGCAAAACTGTTCGAACATTCATTTTGTAAAAAATATCGAAATAAAATATACATAAATATATGTGTAAAGCATATCATCACCAATAATACTTCTTACACTCTGCGATATTTTACAATTAAGTGATTGGTCAACGGTGTTTCATCAGTTTGCAAATCAAATTTGTATGTCAAAATGTCATCTTCCACCGAATATGTCCTTCGAGTCTATATAAATAATAAATTAAATTATATAAGTTAAAAAACATGTGCGTAATAAAAATCAAAATAGTTCATTAAAAATTTTATGCATATAAGAACCTTTTCTACAACTTTTGGTGGTAGTTTGAATACCGTTGATTTGTTAATACAAATAGTTTCTACCACAATTTTTTGACCTTCCATTGTTCCTTCTTCAATTGTAGTCAATCCTATTGAAGAGATAAAATAAAATCATAAATGGTAAAAAATATAAGACAGATATCTCAAACACAGTGGCGCAACCCGACCTTTTTTTTGGAGGGGGCTAAAAACAAGGAGGCTCGAACTCTTAGTTGATACCCACCTATTTTCATAAAGTGTAAAAATTTTTTGAAAAAATTGCAAAATGAATTGTATTGTAGATTAACCATACATAGATAGCCCCTCGGTATATACGAATTTATCACTCATAAATGTTGAAAAAGGAACCAGAAAGTTTTTTTTATTAATATCTAGAACGCGTATATGTTTAATAAGTGATTTTTGAAATTTCGAATATTTTTTTTTTTTGGGGGGGGGGGGCTTTAGCCTGCTAGCCTCACTCTCCCTTTTAATTGCGCCACTGCTCAAACAGGACTAAATCAATAAAGCAGATACAATAAAGGATAGATTTGAACAACTTCGATAGTCATTTTTTTGCTAGTACATACCACTAATGATGTCATTAAAATTTACAAAAAAAATGTATTCTGAGCACTATCCTCCCTTCTTCCGAAAACTAGCATAATTACGCTACGAAGTCGAATGCATATTACCAGAAGTATGAGCGATTACGAATGCTACTTGATCAGTGCCAGGTTTCATGGAGAGAAAACCTCTTTCTAAATGCATTGGATTTCCAGTTGTAGTATTTTTACTATCCTGACGGAAGATAAATAAAGGTTGTCCTTGTGTTTCAAACTGGATTCTATCGGCGAAAGTAAAATTTTTCAGAGTTGGATAGTGTCCATCGGCGTGGAAACTAACCCATTTTCCAAGAATCCATGCTAGAGGTTTAACATTATCATGTACAAGTGTTGAAGAAGGATCAGCATTTTCATTTACAGGCGTTGAAGTCATTGCTAAACTGGAAATTTTGAGAGTAAAAAAAAAAAAATAAATAAAATAATTTAAAAAAAAAAACTTGAAAATTTAAAACATGACCCGACTGTTTGGCTAAAGGCGATAAACTGGATGTTCGGGAGTTTATCAATTTTCAAAGGTAGTTAAACTTCTTTAAATCAACCAAATATATTTGAAAAAAATACTATCGTGAATAGGTTCCCTGCGATCAAGGCGGGTGAAATAGATATTATATTATCTGCCTTGCCCAACTATTACATCAAAATATAAATATGTGATTTGAGATTCAGCAATTTTGATATATCTAATAGCATGGACGGAAAGAGGAAAGGCAGCAGTAGCATTATCCTTGGGCACAGATTCAGTCTTTGAGTTTTATGCTGTAAAGGTTCAATTAAAAGAACTCAGAGATCGAAATTTTAGATTTAGAAAATTCTGAGTAATTTATTTTAATTTATTTTCAATTTTCTCTAATTTTCATTCAATTTTTAAAAAATTGAGGAGGTGTGTACGAAAATTATTTTTGCCTATGAGCATCTATGAGCTAATTCTAGCTCTAATCATCCTTGCTTAATAGGATAAGGCGATTTTTTTTCTAAACTGGTTGGATTATGGAAAAATAGTTACCATGAAGCTAAAAAACACTAATACATTTAAGCGTCCAAGTTCACTTACAGGGAATCAAGGAAACCTGCCATAATGATATCAAAGTTTTCCCATGGGTATGTCTTGTTTTAAATTTTTTTCATATTTTCTGTGGATTATTTTGCCACGACTTTCCTCTCATTCCTGCACTTGTAAAATAAAAATAAAATTAATTATATTCTACCTAATTTACATCAAAAATGCATAATTGGTATTTTTCTGAAACAAATTAGTCATTAAATTATTGCAAAATTAAAAAATTTGCAGCAGTTTTATTCATTTTGATGATTCAATTAGCAGTAGTAGGTAATTAATGTGACCTAGGAAGTATAGCATAAATTAAATATCAATATAAGTATCTACCTATAAGCTAATGAAAGAAATAATTTTACCAACTTACCATTGGACAATAATGTTAATGGTTTGAATTTAAACTGCTTATTGGTACTTTCCGGAGAAGGTACCTATTTTTAAAAAACACCTCCCATTTGTGATACTATATTGATCAATAATTTGAGATTAAAATTAACCGGATAATATATTTTTAGCGTGACCAAATAGCGAATAATAAGCACATAAAGGTGGAAGTGTGAAGCGATTATTTCATTTTCTACGCCATATATTTTTAAATACTGTCATTGACATATTAATTACCCAACCAATTTGATATACGCATCATTGTTTACCAAAATAAACACCCTATAGAATACGATTCTAGTAACATGTTTCTCTCATTAAGCTTCGGGATAATTTATTTGACCGATTTATCGTGTAGAAGAGGATTTCAAAAATAAATTTTAATTCATTGACAGTGGTTGAAAAAATATTCTGTGAAGTCATTCGTTTTCATTAGCGAAATTAACAGACGAGGTAAATGTACTAGAGATACATATTTTCGCACATTAACGAGAGTTCGTTTCATCTACAGGGAATTCTTACATAAATGTTAAGCAGATTGTCATAATATTCGATTAAGTACACATTAAAAAGGGTATGTTTTAATACATTCTATCGCATGAATAATCCAACGAGTATGGTTGATGTAACGACTAGAGTACCTAATAATTTATTTTGAGAATTTTTCGAATTGGAATTTTTATGAAGTTCAATATACCTTATTTCTAAAAATAACGTTTCACATCTTTATAACGAAAAGTGAACCAGAATCCTCGCATTCTTCTCAAGGTGAAAAGTTTTCAAAAGCCGTTTAGATACTTTGTGACTTAATATTTATGTGATGTCGGAAATGAAATGAAAAGTAAAGTAAAAGCTCGCTTCTTTCAAGTTACTGTAATGCTTTGAAACGAATGATGTTTTGACATTATAAAAGGAACAGCGTACAGTGAAAGAAACCGATCTTTCTTATCAGTTACCCATTTCTTCTTATTTTTCTTTGTTCAGTCGGGCACAAGATAGATGTGTTGGTAACTATGAACTACGTAAGTTGTTATACTTCCTTTAATTGTCATCTATGAAGGCATACATTGTTTACCGCGTTGCTAGTAAATTTTTACTCGCTTATTGTATCTATTTGATATCCTTGGATGAGGTGATGATAGATAAAGGTAGTTAGGTACCTATGTTTCTTCCAAGCAGTAAGTGCTGTTGATAACGTTTGTGGTTTATCATAATAATTTTTTCCTGCTATACCCTAATTACCTCAGCGAATTCTATGAGGACGTAATTTTTCTTCGTTGAGGCAGAAATTATTTGCTGCTTACGAAATTAAATATGGAGCAATTTATATCCTACAGTAACACCACCCTACTGTTCAGACGTAAACAAATGGTTCGCATTTCCTTAATGAACGCGGTGAAAATATTCCTCGTCATGTAATAAATCGCCATAGGTACGCACTTAGGTACCTACTACCTAGATATTTTTTAAATTGAGCTTCAAGATGAAGAATTTTTCTCACCACTTATGTATAGTTGCAAATTATATGCGAGTTTACGAATAGGATATCAGAAGTTCAATGATCTTCTTTCCAAATGAAATGAGCTCGTAGGTAATAAAGTAGTTGAGCACTGTTATTACAAATTTTAGCATTTTTAATTGTTCAGACACTTACCTTGAAATATTAAGTTTTTAAACCGAAATGAAGTATTTAATGTTTCACCATTCAGTAATTGAGGTTATAGTAAAGTTGAGGTAAAACGTAAAAACACGTTTTATACAATTTTTAATACTCGTTTTCATTTCGCGTATAGGTTTTTTTGACACGAATCATCAGTGCTTGTTGTGTTGGTAAGTGTTCGGTGGATTCCTATTTATGAATATTAAAGTGCATACAAACGGGTTAATTTTATTTTAATTTTCATCTCATTAGTGTAAATAGTTTAAAAATTAAAAAAAAGTATTTATATTATATTTCGAAGAGTGAATTGTTTAATAAATCCATTCATTAGTTAGCTATCCATTTTTTACGATTTGATGTATGTACCTATGTTTGTACTTAATTATTTTCCATTTACTATTGTCTTCGCTTGATTTATGTGAAAATCGATACCAATATTTTTCTACCAATTTCGCAACAACTGAACAACTGTCTGCTTTTTTACAAGGAAAATTTAATTACCGGCGATAAAACTTGAGTAAATATACATAATTTTTTAAATGAACAAATGGAGAAATGAAATTGATTTTTTATTTGAAATTCTTATCTGAGTTTTTGGTAAAAGCGACAACTAATCACAGCCTACCTCTATATTATACAAATGGAAAGACAGATTATACCATTTTCAATGGTCATCAAAACAAAATCCATGTTTTTCAATGACAAATTTTAACCAACAATATTAACTTGACTGTATGACATCAAAAGGGAATAACTTCAACGCATGTGTTCTGTTTCGAACACATTCTATTGTTTATTTACTCAATGTATTTTCATCTATGGATTGAGGATCGGGGAAGGGGTAAAGAAATGAAAATAACATTTGATAAATAGGGTTTATACAGAAGGCGTATACTGGACGTATACTATATTATTCCAAATCCATATTTATAAATGATAAGTAATGTTGGAGGGGGAAAAAAAAGGTTAGTGTTTTCAAAATCTGCTGATGCTTAACAAAGACTTGAAAATTTTCAGTCACGATTTCATATGACAGAGTAAGGTCAAAATATGAACATATTAGCTGAATTCTTGACTTGAAAACGATAGCTCTTATAGCCTACCTGATGTGGGAAGGGAGGGTCGAGGATGGGTGTGGTCTTCAAATCTTTCTTTTTGGTAGGCATTTTTTTTCTACCACGCGTAGCACCGGCGGGTATTTATGAAATTTGCTCAAAATTTGGTGAAAGACTCTTCTTAAAAATGCAACAAAACTGCTTTTTTTGTTTTTTTGATAAATTTCAAAATGGCGGATTAATCGAATTTCGAGGGGGGCTTGAGAAAGGGCAAATTACTCAAAATTTTTGTTTTTGATTTCATATGAAAGAGTGAATTACAAACGCCAATATATCTAAATTTCAGCTTCCAAAGTGCATTTGGAGGGAAGTAAGAGCAAAAACAGTTTTTTGAGGAAGTCATGAGTTATGTAATTTCTTGAATTTTCCATATCTCCTTACCAAATCAATTTAAAAAGTTCAAACTTTGTATGTTAGATTAGTTGGTGACCAGAATACGACTTCTTGAATTTGGGTCAAAATGGATGCAAAATGGCGGATTACCAAAATTTAAGTAGAACTTGAGAAGCCTCAAATAGGTAAAAATGTAATTCATATGAACTCATGTGAATATTGAGAATGAGAAGTAATACTATATCCCCAATTCACTTCCAAACATTATGTTGGAGATGTGAAGGAGGGGTTTTCAATCTTAAAATGTGGTGGCGGTACACAAAACGTCGAAAATTCTTTATTGGGGTGTCATATGACAAAATGAGTCCAAGTGACTAACCTTCCTTGATTTCAGCTTCCCAAGTGCATTTGGACGGGAATTAGAGCAAGAAACGGCTTTTGGAGGGGAAATTACTGCAGGAAATTTCATGAATCTTCCATATCTCTTCACCAAATCGACCTTGAAAGATCAAACTTTGTGTATAGGGTCAAGTGATGACTAGAATATATCCTCTTCAATTTAGGTCAAAATGGTCGATCATAAATATTGGAAGATAATTTGAGGGTTCTCAAGGTAGTTAAAATTTGAGAAATATATGTTTATATGATTATTTTATGGCAAAAAATGCTACCTTTGTTCCAAATTCAATTTCTTAAATGGTTTTGGAAGAGATAGCGTATGGGTTTTCAGACTTGGTATTGGGTATGGCCTGTAGTCATGAAGGGTTTAGCAACAGTGGCGGATTTAAGGGAAAAGACCCAATTACGACATTGTTTGCAAATTCCAATTAGCTTTCGTTAGAAAATTCAGCTCCAGTAATGCGACATGACTGCTTACGTTTTATTCTATTATTTAAACCTCGAGGATATACTTGAAAAAGTATAGTTTTTAGAATTATTTGTTTAATAATTACAGCAGACGAAACAGTAGATTAATTAAATGATATTAACACAAGAGCAGAATATACCATTGAACGCCTTGATGATTTCTAATTACTTACGGACGAGATTTTTCCACTAGGATATGATGTTTTGTGGTGAACTGAATTTAATTTCATGGCCAAGTTAACTCATTGGAAATTTTTTTGCACGAAATTATCTGCATGTTATTCTCACTATCGTAACGATATATGCCCCTATGAATATAACTTTACGCGATGTACTACAAATACGACTCTGAAACCTGAATGAATATTTTGAAAATATTTTTACCCAGTTTAAAATTCATTAGCGTGAAAATATAGCTTAAGTGTTGCAGTATTCGCTCAAATTTCAAAAATAATTTTAGTGTATCCATTAATGATAACAATCTTACTATTTAACGCTGGCATGGTACGTAATTATTTTACATTTTTTAAATTGTTATTCCAGGTGATTCGAGATTTTAAAATCGGCGAAAATTAACATGAAAAAATTTGCTCGACCGAAACATCGCCATGTGGTCACATACGCAAGTTTTCGTTATTCTCATTTTGCTCACTCGTGTCCTACTCACGGTATCGATGATCGATTTAATCACTCCGTTTAAGAGGACCTACCGCATACGTGGCTTCCCCTTCAGAGAGGATCCGGATTTTGGAAACAAACCAATACTCGAAGAATACGATTTCATTGTGGTCGGCTCAGGACCTGCTGGAAGCGTA